>VWZZ01001617.1:388287-448601 GCA_013399095.1 Psophia crepitans | reverse complement strand
TATGAGGGAGTGGGAAATGAAGGTGGGGAACCTCCACAACCAGGGAGGAGAGCGAGGACTGGAGAGTGGAACACCGCTGGGCCTGGTCACAGGGAACATGGCCGGCGTGATGCCCCGAGCCCCCTCGGCAGTGCCCTGGGGCGGGTTACGTCCAGAAGCCGCCCTACGAGGAGGCTGTGGCAGAAGCACGACTCATTTCCCGCACCCAGCCCCTCCACAGGCCTTCTCCTCCGCAGTGCTGGCTCCCGAGCCCTTTCCTGAGCTCTCCATAACCCATCTCCTGAGAGGCAGGTGCCATACTTCCCAGCCAAGGCCTGCGTTTCCCCCCGTTCTGGTTAAATTCACCTCCTCACACCCAGCTTTCCAGCAAATGAAAAAAATCGTCTGTGAAGGCCGCAGCTCGTTTTCTTTAAAGACTGCCACCCCTGGTCTGCCTTGGTATTGTCCAAAATCATTATGATGAACTCGTGTCATTTAAACAAACTTTGATGAAGATGCTTCCTCTCAGGTTAGGCCAGGCTTATTCTCAGGCTTCATTGTGAGCTGCAAGGAAGGCGACCGGTGTCCGAAGGTGACCCCATCGCGGCTCAGCGCTGGTCCTGGTTAGTCTCACCTTGCTTGCGTGGGCTACGAGGCAGGAATTCGGGGATTTCAGGAGTCACTTTAGAAACAATACTTGCTGTTCTGTTGCTGTTGCGTTTCATAGTACGTTTTCTTGTCTCCAAAGTACTTTTATCCACCAGAACGTGAATGCTTGCTTTTTTTTTTAAAAGGAAAATTAGTTCTTAAAGGCAGTACAAAGGCAGTACAAAGGCTTGGCAAAAGCTCTGCTGAGTATCCCATGCTGAACTCCAGGTTCCTGCTGGTATGACTGTCCCAAAGGTTTGCAGCTCAATTTTTGCTACTCCACCTCAGGCACTCTCCCGTATGGTGGCTCTGCACATCTTCAGGCTAGGCGTGCAGTGTCCAGGATAGAAATCCTCCCTTTCCGATCTACCAGGACCATCAGGGTCCGGGCACTGGCTCAGACCAGCACGTTGCTGTAATTCCTCCCGTGTCGTGCTGTGATTCATGTGGATTTCTGTGGAAGCAGTATAGGAGGATGGCTGCAGAACCTGACTCTTGGTTACTGTGATTATGCTTTTCTGTACATTTTGGCTACTTTGCTGGGTGGCCATGGTTGCCTTGAAAAATACCTGTGCCAATGCAGTAAGGCTATTGCTAGGCAAGGAGAAGGAGGAAACAGAATAATTAGGGTTTCGACACGACTCCACACAGTGATGCTGGCAGAAGACAGAACTGTAAGGCCCCCAGTCGGAAGTCCAGCCGCGGCTGTGGACAGTCATATTTGTAGACATCTGTACAGAGTTCGCCGGTGAGCAGGAGCAATGTAAGCACTCCTCTTCCTCTGGAAGGTTATTGCCTCTTCTCCCTCGGCACTCTGAGAGCTGCTTGCAGAGCCTGATAATTCCAGTAACAACTCCCATTAGGAGTTCAGGCTGTGCAGAGGGCAGCAGGTTCCAGCGGGAACAGCAAAACCCCTGGCCGAGCTGCGGCGCCGGGGCTGGGTGGGATGTTGAGTATGTAAAACCACCATTAGTCCCAGCCGTAAAGCGGTGTACGTGTCTTGTGTGCTAGCACAGCGAAGAGGTCAAATCCAGGCAAACTAACTTAGGAGCATTAGAGAAGGCACAAATAAACAGATGGCCTGGACACTGTATTATGGTATAGCAGGAAACGGTGCCAGAAACAGAATAATTTTTCCAAAGTAGGTTCACATAAGCCATATCCAAAGATAGTTGGCATCAAATGGATTAGACATTTGATAAAAAAAGAGTGAAAATTACTTTTGTTTGTGGGCACAAGTTAGTTTATGCTGAAAAAGCCTCCGGTGCTAAGGAAGCTTAGCCTTCCTAAGTAGCCAAACCATGAAGATTGCACAAGAAGCCATAAATCTGGCATTTCCTAATTTCTGAGTGCTCAGCATTGCAGCATAAATAATACTCCTTTCAAACATTGCTTTGTAGGCAATTTCTTTGCAATATAATTTATGTATTTATTTTCTTATCTGGTAGTAGTCTCAGCCCTGAAAATATGCAGACCACTTAACAGAGCAGGATCAAGTCTTAACACTGCTCTCGGTTTGTGTCCTGGAAGAGCTGCTGCCGTGCACGGTGCGGTAGCCATCTGGGGTGCAAGTGCTGGATTGCTCCCCACCGGTACAGAAAGAAGGGTCGTGTGCTGTTTGCCCCCTATTCCGCTACTGCAGCAGCTGGCAGGGGTGTGGGGAGAGCCTGGTTTGCACGTCGTTGGTGTTCACCGTGCTGACTGTAAGGCAGTTGTGGTTAGTCACTGCTGGCTGCTTCGTGAGGGCTTGTTCAGCCTCCCAAAATGATGCTGTACCAAGTGACTTGTGAAGGGTGGCAGGAACCCGGCTGACAGGAGCGTCCGGTTCCTGGTTTGGTCCTGCCGTGATTCAAAACGTTTAGGCTGCCGTTAACGTGAGGTGGATGCTCTCAACCTAACTGCTCTTTGCTGTAGAGGAGAGGAGGGCAGAGGCACCGAATTGCTATGGCAGTGACCATAGTGACGTGGTGTTAACTAGAACCTCAGAGAAGAATTCCTGAAAAATCAGAAAGAACAGAGGAGAAGGGGGAAGGTAATGGTCATGGGTCACCTGGGTAGTGTTGCCATATCTCTCTCCAGGATAAGGAGCAGGGACACCTTCCAGGTAGGACTTGCTGCATACCACTGTTCATTTTATCAGTGCATTTGTCATCAAAATTTGCCAGACTGAAATACAACAGCCTTGTAGGAACTGTTGAGCCGTTGTTCTAGCCTGGCCGTTAAACGCTGAAAAGTCTTGAACAAATATAGAAATTTTAACAGTTTTTCCCAGGACAGATTTTTTTTCTGGGTAGAAAAATGGGAGCGTATCTGGGAAACCATGCCAATAGTCCCATAGACAGGAAGTCTGTAGATAGGTTTTTGAGTCATTTAAAATGAAAAGATATACAGGGCAAACAGTAATGATCCTTTAGTGCCTAGCAACAAAGCTGTCCTATCTTAAAAGTTATACAGCGTCCGAGTGTTTTCCCTTCATGCAGCGGATCAGTATTGACAACCCTGAGAAGTGGAAAGCTAAGTTAACCATAAATAACATTTTACTTGCTATCCAGGCACGGAAAAAGATGGAGGTTTACATGTCTTCTCTGTCAGAAATTATTAAAATATG
Organism: Psophia crepitans; assembly: GCA_013399095.1. Classification (NCBI taxonomy): domain Eukaryota; kingdom Metazoa; phylum Chordata; class Aves; order Gruiformes; family Psophiidae; genus Psophia; species Psophia crepitans. The sequence continues at coordinate 445,366 of VWZZ01001617.1, read as the reverse complement.
CTTTATGTGGTGGTTGTGAATTTTAAAACACAAACTCCCGGATGACTCCCGAGGTTGGGTAGGTAGGATCTGTTGGCCATTCTCTTTGCAAACAGGATCATTTCTTTTCACGTCTGCACTTCTTCACCAGTGGCTCTTCTGGCAGCTCCTTAACTCTGATGAAAACAGACGATGAAATGGGTGACTATCATCGGAGCTGTTACCAATGCTAATTTTTAGATAGACCAGGCTAACTGCTTCCTTTGATCTTAAGGCTTTATGCTCTTTTATCTTGTGTAAGTCAACGGCTCAAAAGGCATGTACCCACCCAGGTCCCTGCACTTCAAAAAAATGCTTTAAAGCAGCTGATAATTTTAAGTTTTCTGAGCTATCGTGTTGTCAGTCTTGATCAAGAGTGTTGGGATGAGTCTTAAGATTAGTGGTAATTTATCAGCCACACGGACTTCTAGGTTTCAGATTTACTAACCCCTCTGGGTTTTGTTTTTGTTTGGGGGTTTTTTAGAGACAAATTAACCCAGATTATTATTTATTTTTTTTTGTGGAGCACGCTTTGCCTGCCTTTATGTCTTCATTTCTCACTGCCTGCCATCACTTTGAATGGTACTGTACTCTCCTCTCGTAACTGAGTAAGTCCCCAGGTGTATGCATGATTTTTCCAGACAACTTCGTATTGATTATGAGTAAAACAAATGGCAAAGGCCCGTACCACTGACGGCTGTCTGCTGGGATTTATAAAAGGATGAAGGGGAAAACTGAAAGAAGCAAGAAGATTGTGTCCTTTTTTTTACCCCAAAATACCAAAATTAAAAGGCTACTGTGATAATTCTGGCTACAAAGCAACCAGTTTAATAGAACAGGGTTGTGTAGTTTTTCTAATGAAGTATGAAATCAAGGTTTTGATAGCTTATGCTTTAGAGACTCGTGTGTGTGTTCCTATTTCCTTAGGCGATGCTTTCAAATCCAGCGACAGAAAACGCAGTCAACGTGGACACGGCAGAAATGCTGAGAACCGATATATCTTAATATAGGCAAATGCTTTTGCAGTGTGTTAGAGCCTGCACCCTAAAGGTACCACTGTCTCTTTTTTTTCTTGCTATCATTCATAAATAAATGTTAAGAATTTTTAAAACTCTTTAAACAACCCTAGAACCTGCTTAACAAGTAAATTTGAATGTTGATTTAATTTTAACCAAGAAGAAGTGGAGTTTTGAAAGCAAATACGTGGCCTGATCTTACAAATGGCGTAGTGGTGAGTGAGTGCCAGCGCAATTCGTGCGTTCTGGTGACCACAGCTGAGATAAAACAGGGAGACGGGAAGCGCTGATATTTTCTCTCTGACACACCAGCTGGTTTCTCTACCCTCCAGTCTAAGCACAGCACAGCCGCTCGACAAATATTGGCTTTATGTCAAGGAAACAAACAGAAAACAAAACTTTGTCCATTCAAACCATCCGGCGAAAGCAGCCAGAACCCCTCATTCAAGTCTCTTTCTCCTCCTCTGCTCAGATATTTCCGGAATGAAGAAAAAACCCTTCTTTCCCAAAGGAAGTTCCCTGAAAGTTCTCCACCTCCGGAGAAGGCCATTTCTGCCGTTCCTTCCTGGCTGGCCCTTCAGCCAATTCCCTAGCGATTCCCAGCAGTGGCATGCTGTTTCTCAACACACGCTCCCCCGGGCGTTTTAAAGGTCACATGTGTCCTACTCAGGGCCAGGGGCTGATTAAGCCCAGTGCTTCTGTTTTACAGCGTTCAGTTCCCAGAACGGATGGCCTGGAGGGCAAAACTTGTGGCGGAGCTCCGCTCAGTTTGCCTACTAGGTGCTGACAGGGAGAGGGAGGGTGCAGGTATGGATTCTCTCATTTTTCTTTTTCTACTCAACATATCAGATGCTTTAGCCCAAGGCCGTGGCAGGAAAGCCGTGCTTTCAGAAGGCCGTCAGAAGCAAGGGTCCATGTCCTCACCATCTTCCCACATTCCCCTTACTCTCTTATTTTTCTGCTGGGCTGGGGTTTTTGCAAACAAAATCAAGCCCAATCTCTGTGTGAACGCATGCGTAGCCAGTTCTTGCCTACATGACTGTTAAAGATGGGGAAGGAGGGTAAGTTCCTCCTCTGTTACATGGTCAGCACAGCTTCAGTTTACACCAGTAGGATCTGGATGAGAAACGTTTTAAAAGACCCTGTTTTCCATTGCAGAATTCCCTGATATTGAGAAGGACTGTGTTTCTTCTCTGAAGTTTTACCAGCTAGCTGAAGGGTCTTCTTTCGGCTTTGCCAGGTAACGAATTACAACAAGCTTTCTGCTTTCACTGCAACAGAAGTCCAGGATGTTTGTGTCTGTATACTGAAGAGAGCAATTATTTTCTTTTCGCTGTTAGTGAATATTCTCAATTATTTAATTTCCTATGGAGACATTTGGCAAGCAGTTCCCTTCTCAGCTACCGCCAGCAACCCTTGTTCCTAAATGAAACAAGTTCTTGGCCTACAGGAGCACAGCCAGGAAATTTGTCATTGTTGGGCCAGGTGATATTTTGATTTGACCTGATCAATGACATTTATTTCAGGCAATACATATTTTAAGGTTATTTTTTATATTAATAAATAGCTTAGGGAAACCAGTGAATTCACTCTAAGAGAAAAAAAAAGGACCTTTTTAATGTTGTATTTCTTTTTGTACTGCTAAGGTTGTACATGGCATCACTGTTGAAATAATTCTGAAGCTAACTTTCAAACCAGTAGATAGAGCCAGATTCTTTTTCTCGGTTCAGTTGCCTTTGCTTCCCTCCAGAATTCGGCAATACTTGGTCTGTTGACAGTTTTCTTAAGGACAAGAAGTTTTCAGCTCTGGTAATACAGTACCATGCAATGGACTCCTAACTCGTTCCATTTCCAGACCCTAGCAATGGGGTTGTGTCTGGGACACCAAGGAGAGAACCTTGGCCCTGCTGAAGGTAAATTCTAAGTCATGCTGGTGGAAACAGAATTTCACTACAGAGGTACTGAATCAGATTGATTGCAAACCCCAAACAAATATCTTCAGTTTGTCTTCAATGCATCGTTGATCTAGTGGTGCCTTCGATGCCGAGGTACAACTTCCACCGGTTTCACCACAAATTCCAAGGGTGGAATGGAAGGAAATTGAGATCTGTAACGGAATTGTTTCCTTTTATGGACACAGCTTTAAATATTGCTAAAAGCAAAAGGCCTCTGGCAAGCAGCTTTTGACATTTTACAGTACTACAATGGCAAGGGAGGTTGGAAGGATATCAAAGAGATAAAAATAATGTTGATCGCTGAGCTCAAGAGTTGATGTTTTTTCATAACTGGTGTCTTCCTCTCACTTTCATTGTTACTTCCTGAAAGATAATAGGCAGTAGTGGGATCACAGGGGATTTCATAACTCAGACAGTGGGGGATTCAGTGTCTTGTTACGTATAAAATTGCATTGGCCCAATATGTTTTGTTTACAATTTAATCTGCCCCCCCCAATCAATTATTTTTATAGAAGCAGGAGCAATAAGAATGAGATAATGCAGAGCCTTAGGAGGGCGCCAAGTCAGACAATGCTGGCGAGCCGGGAGTAGACAAGAGTCTCGTGCAAGTTTGCCAGGTTTCTGGTGGAGGCCAGTAAAGGGGATGCAATTTTGAATTTTCCTCCTTCCCATAAAAACGTCTTGCTAAGGAAATCTTCAGCATTCTGAGTTGTTTCAGAAGAAGTGTCCTAAGACAGGATTTAGGAAAGTGGTCGGTGCTGGCTTCCAGTGCTCTTGACAGCTATTTAGTTTTATGGTGATGGGGCCACAGAGCCACGGTCTTCAGCCAGACCCACTGACGTGGGAGTCCTCTGAGCAGTGCAGGAGGAAAAGTGTTTCCTGAGCTCTCATGGGCACGCTGGGCCTCAGGAACTTCTTTCTTGCCTTAGTCTAGAATAGACACACACCTAATCAAAAATCTCATCTCATGAAGTCAGTGGTAGAACTGTGACATAAACCCACACAGGGCTGGGGTGGTGGCGAGGAGGGTTGTTCCAGATGAGATGAGACGAGCCAATGCGACTGGTCTCAGAAAGAGGAGGGCTCGTTTCCCTTCCCATTCCCAGGTATGCAGCCCTGCTGTGTGCCCATACCAGCTCTCTTGCAAGTCACACCTTCCCACGAACCACGTCTGCTCGCTGACCATCCCATCCCCAAGCCCGGAGAAGGAAGTGGCTCATCCCCTGCTTTGCCTGTGGACAGAATGAGCTGACAGAAAGATCCGGCGGACGCCAGAACTGGCCCTGAGGGGAACGGGAACGTGCTGCCTGAGACTTGCTGATTAAAGATGACGATCCATGGGAGTTGAAACCTCCCTAAAGCAGTTGTGGTCCTGCCCCCTCTCTAACCCCAGCGCCGATGCCTGCCTGACCCTGCGGTGTCCCGGCTCAGGAAGCCAAACTAGGAGAAAATGATCCTTTTTTTATTTTATTTTATTGGTTTTCTGATGGCTTCCCTCTCAGTTCACAGCAGGATCAGATGAACCCTGGGGAGGGACAGGAATGTGTGGGCAAAAGCACAAGAGACAGTGGGGTCATGGCAGCACCAGCTTGGGCTCTTCTAAGCTGTCATGAAACTGCAAATTGCCTTACCATACTTAGGCTGTGGTTTCTCTCACTTGGTTTAGCAAAAGATTATGTAGGTATAGAGTATATCTGAGGCAGGAGCAAGGCCTGCGCTAGGAACAGCCCACGCAGCAATGTGATGAACCGTAGAGGAATCCCATTCAAATCGGCACTTTGCTTCATTTCTCTTCAATGTTTGTGCAGTTACTTTGAAACGAAGGCAGAAAACTCATGCAAAAATTCCAAATGGGTTTTACAACATGCTGCTAATGGCAAAAATATTTCTTCCCTTAGTAAGATTTGCTTTATAAACAATTTTAAGCAGTATTTTATTTTCCTTGGAGTAGAAGGGAAGAACAGAATATTAAAATAATCTTTACTTTAGCTTTTAACAGCAGTAGTGAACAGACATACCGATTGCTTGTGGAATCGATTATCTTCGTTTGTGCAAGTTATACATGAGTGCCTGCGTTAACTAACACATTCTGTGATTGCCAGAAACTCCTCCCTTGTTCTGTATTTATGTTTTCAGAGGGATTAGAAGCATTTTGTTTGAAGATTACCAGAGGACATGGTGTAGAATAGCTCTATCAAAAGCAAGAGAGCATTTTAAAGACTTCATGTAAGATGATATGCCTGGTTAGCAAAATGGAACGTAATGGACTTGATGCTGTCCTCATGCCAGATTTATCCTAGTGTAACTAGGATCGTGTCTGTAATCAGGCTGGTTTAGCCCAGACTTGTGATCAGGATGATGTGTCGTGAGGTCATGTATCTCAGAACAGCCATGCCAGTTAACTCCTACTGGAGATCCAGTCTTCAGGAGCTGATTTGGCGTAGGGCGGTGTGCTGGCACTGTACGAACCCAGCACATGGGATGATCCTCACCTCAAAGGAGGTGAGGCCTCAAGGCCTTCCAGTCAGAGAACATCCTCGTTGGCTGGGGACAGTCTTGGAAGCTGGAATTTGAATTGGGCACCATCGTGTTGAGAAGTCATTAATTACAAGTATTAAAGCACTGAGGGATGATTAAAAAAGTGTCTATGTCAGCTGTGGCCTTTGTGAAGCCCAGCACTACTGCTGGATTTTGCTGTACTTAAATGACTAACCAAACCCAGCAGTTGCTGATGGCTTACAAGGGGGTTGTACGGGCTCCTTACTGATCTGGGTTTGCACCATGAGGATTTCGTTATGATTTTTTTGTGCTGTACAGAAAACAAATAGCAGGCAGTCCCCGTTTTCTGTTTTCCTCCTGCCAAGCAACTCAGTGCTACCGTGAAGACAAAGCTAACCAGTTCTCTGTTATTCAGGAGACCAGGGGTGATGAAGGGTGAGGAAGCCAAGCAGCACAACTAAAGCAAAAAGCATAAGTAGCTCTGCTGCTGCTAGACCCAGGTAAGCCCCCTCTGACACTGAAGTCCCCAGTGTGTTTGGTTCCAGGAAATCTTACTGACAGACCCAGCTGGAGTCCAGAAGCAGCATATCAATTACAGTGAAGGCCAAAGGGACCAGATCATTCATCCCTTTCCTTCGCCTGCCCACACTCTGTCTTCAGAGAAGTCTGTTTGTGTAAGACAGATGGAGAGAGCCCGAACTCTGTTGGAAGCACAGATCCTACAGAGCTTGATGAGGGACGTCATCTCCAACAAAGGCAGCAGCCCTTCCTCTCATCCTCTGGTGTCTTCAGAAGTAGCAGAGCTGCATTTACATGGAGCAGTGCCTGAGCTAAGGAGCCTAGACTGTTCTGGAATGATTTTTGGCAACCCAAATAATCCCTTCACAGGCAGAAGACCCTGACTATGCTTCAAATGCATGTGTGCTGTTTTGCCCCCCCACCCCCAAAGTGTAAGCGGCCAAATTCAATACCAAATTACACTAGAAAGTGCTAAGGTGATTTCTATAAAGCCACAGGGTGATTGTGAGTTGCTTGAAATTTGCCACCCGTGGATGCGAGGTCAGCGGTACAGCATGGGAGCCCAGATTTTATACCAGTACGTGGGTGTAAATTGATTTGGTCCCGAACCAGGTTCATTGAAATGTAGAGGAAAATTCAATGACTTATAAGAAAATAAAATATGTGTTAAAAAGTATAATAAAAATGGGATTTTATTATGAGCACCACAAATATCAGGAGGACTTATGTAGTCGCTAGGTTTGGAGAATTTAATGGTTAGTATATAATTCTCTCTAAATGGAATTTTTGGTAATTTTGTCACTTTAGTTTCTGAAAACCCAGAATTCATGGGAAACTGTCATGATTGGAAGACAAAACCTGTGAAAAGATCAGAAGACTGGGATGAGGATATGTAAGTTAATGGATTGAGGGCAGCCCCGAGGAGAAGGACTTGGGGTGCTGGGGGATGAGAAGCTCACCATGAGCCAGCAGTGTGCTCTGGCAGCCCAGAAAGTCACCCATGTCCTGGGCTGCATCCCCAGCAGCGGGACCAGCAGGGCCAGGGAGGGGATTCTGCCCCTCTGCCCCGCTCTGCTGAGACCCCCCTGCAGTGCTGCCTCCAGCTCGGGGGGCCCCAGGGCAGGAAGGACACGGAGCTGCTGGAGCGAGTCCAGAGGAGGCCCCGGAGATGCTGCGAGGGCTGGAGCCCCTCTGCTCTGGAGCCAGGCTGAGGGAGCTGGGCTTGTCCAGCCTGGAGCAGAGAAGGGTACGGGGAGCCCTTGGAGCCCCTCCCAGTGCCTGCAGGGGCTGCAGGAAAGCTGGAGAGGGGCTGGTTGCAGGGCAGGGGGGGCCAGGCCAAGGGGAAGGGCCTGAAGCTGCAGGAGGGGAGCTGGAGCTGAGCTGGGAGGCAGCAATCCTTCCCTGGGAGGGTGCTGAGGCCCTGGCACAGGGTGCCCCGAGAAGCTGTGGCTGCCCCTGGCTCCCTGGCAGTGCCCAAGGCCAGGTTGGATGGGGCTTTGGGCAGCCTGGGCTGGTGGGGGGTGTCCCTGCCCATGGCACGGGGTGGCACTGGAAGGACTGTGAGGTCCCTTCCAACCCAAACCAACCTGGGATTCTGTGATTCTAAAACTGCCGAACATTTACACCTGGGAGTCTTAATAAGTGCAGTGGCAATATTTGGTGTCCTGATATTTTCACATTCTGGATGTTTGTCCCCTGTGTCCTTACAGTATAGCTGTTCTCACCTTATCTTAAATTTCAGCTCTTAAGGCAAATGTTCCCTTGTAACATCTTGCATCTATGGGGGGGACAAGCTGGGGAGGGAAGGACAGACGGTAGCCGCGAGGGTGCCTGTCCAAACCAGCAGCTCCACTCCTCAGAAAGGAGGTGCTCCCTACCAGACACAGCCCGACTTACTGGAACAAATTCCTTGTTGTAACTGTGAGGTTACATACGCTTAAGATCAGCCGAAGATGTGGTCAAGGTTCTTAGAATTTACTCGTGAATTCTCCTATGGCTTAGTCAGTGGAAAATATTTAGGGAAGTTACAAAGCCAGGATACTGCTTGTCTCTCAGAGGTGACTGGAGTTTTCTTCCTTCTTATTTCTTCTGTGGTAACTCTGCAAGAGTTTAAAAAAAATAATCCCTTTTCCCTTTGAATCCCGTTTGTTTTCAACATCAATTAGCAAGGAAAGGACTGCTTCATTGAATTTGAAGGACAGCAAGTCCTGAGTTCAAATTAAGAATATTTTTTCTTTCACAAGAAGTCCCTAGAATATAGGGTTAATTTCTCCTTTGACATGGCTTCCTTGGCGTTATGTCCTTTAACAGAACTCCTTTGTTTGATATGTTTGCTAATTGTTTCATTATGCAGTGGCACACCATCCTACGAGACTGCAGAAAATGCTGCCGATGTCCCTTTTTGCGCATACAGCTCACGGAACCTGGAGTTGTTTTAGGGTGGTGTCTTCATCTCCCGTTGCAGTGACACCCCCACCCCCCTTCCCCAATTAAATTCATGAGAACTGGAAAGGAAATTGCAAAGGTGAACTTTCTGATCTGGGGGTGGTGAGGGCCAGATGCCTGGTGATGGGAGTGAGGACATCCCGGTGCCACCTGGTGGCAGCAGAAAACGGGCTTTTCCCAGATTTCTTCTTGCCTTTGAACTGCTGGGTCTGATGGATCAAAGACAGGTCCGAGCATCCAGCTGCAGGTCCACACACGAGGTTGCCTCTCTTTTTTGTTGTTGTTCTATTTCCTCCCCTCAATTGCAAACAGCTCACAAAACATGCTTGTTTTTTAAAAGCTCGCAGGCTCTTCTTAACTCCTGGCATGGGATTAGAGAGGAAAGATGCCAAAAATTTGCTGACATAAGAGCAGCAGCAGCAGCAGCAATCTTAATTTCAGTTGTATAATAAGGCAAATGTTCATACTTAAACGTGTTTTCTTCATAAAATTGGATCTCTAAATTCAATTACTTCTATAAAAGAGATTTGAAATACAGCTTGTTTCTGTACAATATGCTGTTCACGTTACTGTGAGCAGTTTGCCCCTGTTGAGTTTTTACATGTTCCCTAATTACGGTGGCACTGAGTCAATTTTTACATCGTTAAATCAGCGTAGGCCTTCAGGGACTAGTGATTTGTCCTGGTGTAATGAGCAGTTTGTTGCATATCATCCATAGGAAGAACCGAGTGTTGTTAAAGAAAGCATGGTGAAACCCAGGGAGATGTGGAGGTGCGAGGTGTGAAAACGCGACTGTAATTTGGGGAGCTTTAGGGATTGTAGGGCAAGAAGGGGAGCGGAGCGTGAAGTAGCACTTAAGCAATCACAGCAGAGACTGGGGGGGGTGGGTGTTTTCTGCTGGTGAAGGGCAGAAGTGGAATGTATGGTGCAGGGACAAAAGAATAAAACAAATAATACATGTTTTCCAGGAGCTTGTTGAAGAAGTGGGGGAGACTGCCAAGGGAACTGGTGGCGGGCACGTCTCTATTGCAGGGGCTATAGCTGGTGCCAGAACAGTGTAAGGTAGCGAGGAATACCTTCAGAAGTGTGGCTGTCGTAAGGTGAGGTTCAATACAGGTTGAAATATCCATCTGAGACACTGGGTGAATACCAGGTGGCAGGACGTGCTGTCTGCAGGCAGCCCGGGCAGTGCTACGAGCCAGATTCCAGCTAGCAGGACTATGTCTGCAGCATAGCTGCTGTGCCTGCCGCCACGGGTGGGTGTTCGAGTGACCAAGAAAGGAATGGAAGCACGAGCCCCCAGTTCCCAGGTAAGCACCCACACTGCGGGCCCACGTCCTGGAGCTCTCCCCCTCACCTGTGACCATCGATGACATCCACAGAACAAAAATGTGCGGAGTACAAATGTGGTGGGGGGATGGTTGGACTAGATGATCCTTGAGGTCACTTCCAACCTTAATGATTCGATTCTATTCTATTCTATTCTATTCTATTCTATTCTATTCTATTCTATTCTATTCTACTCCAATCTTTCAGATCTTTTTCATCCTCCCTCTCTGATGCAGGCGGCACCCTCAGCACACCACTCATCTACTCCGTGCTCTCTAACCCCACCCCTGCTAAGAGAAGCGTGTAAAGAATAGACAGGATTTGGGTATGTGTTTTGCTGGGCTCCGTAGAACCCAGAGGTGCTGCGCTTTAATCGCATGTTAAAAGCTAGTTTGCCATCTTGTGGCTGCGAAGAGAACGCAGTGACCAGATGCTGTCTCTGTTTTGATGATTCCTTGGTTTCGTTTTGTGAGAGAGAAATTCAACATCTGATTAACAGCAGAATATTTAGGAACCCCACTACAACAATAAATGCTCCAGGAAGCATGACCATAAAGAATAAAAAAGTCTGTGATTCTGTGATTCTGTGAAAAGTCAAGGCAGAGTGACAGGTATCAAACAAGTGACTGGGTTGGTTCGTATTTTAAAGGGTATTATTCTCTGATTCTTCTTTAATTTACAGGAGTTTTCTCCCCAGATAGGGTTATATTTTAACACAGCATAGAAGAAGTGGTGAGAAGTCAAACTGAAGAGTAGTACTTGGCTGCAGGGGAATGAAAGAGGAGGACATGAGTGATTTTAAAGAATTTTATCTAAACTCACCCCTAGTACACCACTGCTTCTCAGAATTGTGGGGATTCTAAAACAAATTTAAAATAGAAAGTAAGGTTGTTTTATTTGCAGAAACTGGAAGGGACGTGGCAGGGCTAAGAACCGTATCGTGTGACAGAACAGTTGTGTGTAAAAATGTAATTAGTATCACCTCCTTTTTTTTTAAAAAAAAAAAAGTTAGAATACAAGCAACATAGTATGTTGTTTGGTGTTTTCTCATGGTTATCTTTTACATTTCTCATCTCTTGGAGAATTTAAGTTGTTTCAGTCCATTGCACATGCCCCCAAGACGCAGGGCTGAAGGGGGTTCAGCAATCTAGTCATGAGCCAGCAAAGCTCTTCCCACACAGTTATCCTCAAAATTGACAAGTTGGTAATTAACTCCAGAGTGCCTTAATAGTACTCGAACAGTTAGTTGTGTGATTAGTGCTTTACGGAGTCTGGGTCAAAGCTCTCAGCGCTTTACGGGATGAAGCCTCTCGAGCCTGTGTGGTTTTCAGCTCTTCATACGCTACAGCTGCTCAGCCAAGTGGCTTTTGCACCTTCCAGAGGTTTCTCATTTAAAAAAATGTTCTTAGGAAGAGATAGAGGAGGAGACCTGTATACACCTTACACCGCTGGCCTAGGATAGAGGGTTTGATAGTCTAATTCCCTGCTGTGACTCAAGCATAAACTTTGAACTCCGCGACTGAAGGGTGGGGAGAAAGCTGGGCATGGCAGGGGAAGGAAGTCTTTTGCAGTTAAGACAGATCTAGATACAGGTCAATATACAGAGAAGTCAACAGGAATGACATCCTGGTCAAAGCAAGTGTGTGTGTGTCCCCCTTCAAGTCTGATTAATGCATAAAGAGCAAAACAAAAAATCAAACCCAGTTCCTCAGAAAGCTCTCGCTTACCTCTGCATCCAAATGCTTTTTGCAAGCACCTGTTAGAAGCGAAGAGCAGCTGAAGCGCGCATTGCATCTATTACGTAAAATTGCCTTAAAGAAGTGTGTGCTAAATTGAATTTTATCCAAGTTTTATTTTTGCTTACGGATGCAATGCTACCATCTCTCTGCTCATCAGAAAGCAAAGGAAATAAAGAGCCACAGGGTTGTTTGAAAGGAGCAAAACAGAGCTAGAAAACTACCCATCTCCAGGTAACGAGTTGGTACCACATAAATTAATCTTCCCTATGAATATGTATGACATGGATTTTCCCCTCTTTCTTTCACCAGTGTGAATCTGACAGAACTTCATTGTAATTTAATGCTATTGGGAGTCTTGAATTAAGTATCTTAATCTTGTCATTTGTGGATTTAAATGTGCTTCCTCCCAGGGGAAAAAATCATGTTGGAAAGTATCAGACAGAATCAGATGCTGTGGAAGGAAAAATCAGTGTCATTACAAATACATGTGCAGCTCCCCAGCACATTAGTAATGGTCACAGGTTATTTCTGGCCTATTCAGAAGTGTAAGTGTTAACAATATATTACTGTTTCTTCAGTGAGTATTGACTAGGATCCTGCTCTAAACCCTGCTGTGGATCGGGTTTTGGCTGGAGTTTGTAGGTTTGATTTTTCCCCACTAAGCAAAGGAAACCAGGATCAACTCAACTCCAATATGCAGAAGCTTTACCAAAATAGAAGTGATATAAATGAAGGAAGAATTGGGTTCTACATATCTAAAGTCAGGAGGTGGGTTACGCAATTTTATTAGCATGAGGTTTCATTTTTGTATTTTTTCCCCATTTTTTTTTCCAAAAGAGAAGAAAGAACAGATGGAAAGTTGTTATGTAGAGATACTCTTGGAATACAGCTGTTACACATTGATTTTGAATATTTATTACTTCATGGGAGCACTGTTAATGGCTCTCCAAGGTTTATCATTGTCTGCTGACAGGAGAATTTTCCTAGTGTTTCTGATACTTTGACCCAAACTAACACTCCCTAAGACTGCTAAAATACCTGATCATCAGAGGCCCCAGTAGTATTGTATTAGATTTGTTTGTTTCAAATGACTCAATGTCTAAATTGGGAAGGGGGGAGAGAAATTTAAAAATAGAATATTGGGACCAGATTTTCTTATTGAGAGTTACACCTAGAGGAGAACTTGACCCTCAGCACAGAAAGAGGAAAATCTGGCTTCAGCAGCCAGATGAAGCACGAAGGCTTCCTGGAAAGTCAATTTTTTGATAGAAGAGACTGAAAACTGTAAAATCCTGCACAGCAAATCACCGCAGCTCGAACCTTTCATAGTGAGTAAGAGAAGGAACAAGACGTAAGGCTGACGGTCCGAGAGAGGGGAAGCTGTTTATGGAGAGCACACGACTGAGCAGTAGCTTGATTACACCATCTAATGGTTGCTGTTTTCCTTATAAGCTTCTTTTTGTTACCGAGCCTGTTCCTAGAAAGAAAATAGGTGACACACTGAAAATGATGTTTTTGTCAGTACCTTAAAGGGGAAATGCCATATGTGTTCTTCATAAAAGTATGGGCTGCAGTTTCATAACCTGAAACATTTTAGCCACGTTTTGCATGTGAATAATATAAGTTTCCTAAGCTCTCTTTTTTTTTTTTCCTTTTTCCCCCCAGAAGAGTGTACAAAGCAAGAGTTTAGTGGTTTGGAGCATTGTGATTTTCTAACATTCAAAGTAGATGACATCACTAACTGGCTGCAAATTAGTCAGAAAAAAGGTTTAAAAATAGCACAATTTTCTCAATAAATCTGTTCCTTGTTTGTATTAGGGGCATGTGGGCTCACTTAACTGACAAAACCGAATTATAATACTGTTAACACAGCAGAGTCCTAGAGCTATAAAAGAGCAAATGGGAATCCTGCTGACAGAATCGTTAATATTGATAATGCTGGGAGTGGTCGATGGGGTATTTCCCTCATTCAGAACACAACGTCGTCATTCAGAGCCTCGGAAAGAAACTTTGGTTTTGACAGGTTAAAAAGCGGTTGTCCAGAATAGTTTGGAAAATCTATAAGTTTAAATGGATTAGTGGCCAGATTTCAGGCAGAACTGTCAGGGAGATGAAAAATGTAGTTTATTACATTATTCTGCAACTTGTTATACAAATACTTCTCTATTTATAGTGTGTGTGAATCTGCATATTCCCTGTGCCTTCCCAGCAGATGCAGTTTCACGTATTATGACAAATTCGAGTCTGCACTTAAAATGAAAAATATGTTGTGGCTCATTTGGAAAGCAGCCTCTCTACTCTTTCCTGCTGTACTTGGTTTCCTTCAGTCATTATTGATCTTCCTGGTTCCAAACCACAGCTGTCCCTGAGCTCCTATCAGAAAGGCAACCTGCTGATGAAGATTGACATGACAACAAAGAACAACTGTGGGAGAAGGCAGTGGCCATCTAGTAGCTTGAACTGACTCTCTAACAGGAGATTACAGGATTAAGTTACTGCGTGTACAGGTAAGCAGGTACTTTATTACCTTTTAAACAGTCTAAGAATTTTTGTACCATTCTTACCAGGCAAATCTTCAGTTGTTACTTGGTTGGGTTCTTTTGTTTGTTGGTTTTGCCAGCATGATGCTGTCGGCTTCAGTCAGAGATTGAGTAGGAATGGAGTAAGAACCTGCTTTGTGCATGCAAGCTTGGCTTTTTACCAGGATTTGTACCTTCCTCTTGCTCTTGGTGGTTTGTTGCTGTATAATTTTTTGGATCTTATTGTCTAAGTAGCTTGTTACTTTTAGGTGTTCTAACCTCTGCTGGGCCTAGAGCAATGGCAAGAGGTAGGAACTACTATGAAGAAACATCTAGTTTTGAATGCATGGGAGACCGTATCTATTGAGTGAGAAGATGCAGTTGTTTGTACCAAAATCAGTCTAGAACTGAAAAACCATCAATGCTAATTTTGCACTCTAAACTTGCTGTGTTCTTCTGGTCTTCACCCTGGGTGTGAAACGACTGAATGCAGCGTATTGTAGAGTTCCTCAAAGAACTGTACGGCTCTTAACTTTTCTGGGCTTATCAGTGGTAAGCATTGCTGGGTAATTCACACAGCTCTGTTGAGACCTATAAAAAGGGCAAATGGCATGTAGGCAGCCAGGATCATGAAGATTCATCCAGCTTGATCCTGATCCAGGCTCACATTTCAAGAGCTAGCCAGGTACAGTCAGTAAGCAGACAAGAGCCACAGTGTTACAAAGCCTGCAGAATCCCATTCACAGATCTCTGAGATTACAAAAGAAATGTATTTTGTCAGTCTTCAAGTCACCGGCCTCTTAACATGTCTGTACATTGCCTAAAGAGAGATCTAAGTGTCTTTTATGCTTGCACGCTGTGTCCTATAAAGAAACCCAAGTCATAAGACTGGAGCACAAACAAGCACTTTGTGCAGGAATCTATTAGAAATGTCAGTTGTGTAATAAAACTTCAGAAGTATTTATTATCTGAACACCTAGAGATAAAAGAGGTATGAATGTCCCACCTCTGAAACCTGCTCCCTAAGTGCCATGACAGAGTGGCTGTCATAAAGCAGCCCTGCTCCGTGGCTTGCTCTGTGTGTGTGTGACACACATGACATTTCTTCTCACTAGCAGGTATCTTGTGATCTTTAGGTCTTGAAAGACTAAAAACACTGAAGACTGAGACATGCACAGGTTACAGTGCTTGCAGGCATCAGTCTCTGAGAAAAGAGCATAGGACTGGAGGGTAATAATAATAATGAATAACTAATAATCCGTCACCACTTCACGGCTGTGCCACTACATGACCCTGGTCAAGTTGTTTCACCTTTCTGAGACTTCGTTCTCATTTGACTTGTCTCTTACCTGTGAGGGCAGCAAAGTTTGGACCAGAATTTGTTCCTCTGATGTGCTCGCATGTTTGTATCGGTCCGGTCACGCTCTGACAATGTTGCACCATTTCTAAAGCAAAGCAAGATGCACAAAACTTATCAATATACTCACTTTTCTAAGAAAATTCTACGTTAGCCTTGCGATATGTGAGGAATTACTGTACCTTGTGTGTATTACAGTCTGCTCAGTTCTGACCTCTGGTTAATTTGGGCAACAAAGGTGATCAGGGCTTTGGTAAACAAGGGGTGAAGTTGCAGCCTGTGCAGATCTGTGCACGTACATGGGGGAAGGCTAACAAACGTTCTTGGTCTGAAAGAGGTATTCGTGGTCAGCTGGCACAACGGGGGGCATAGGCCTGAACAGGTATCGGCTCTGTCAGAGCAGCGTCCGAAGGGACGGAAGGTCGCCGTACCGTGTCCTTCATGGTGCCTTTCCAGAAGCGGTTCACAGCCAGGAATGCAAACAGTATATAACTGGGTGAAGCTGTGGTTTGTTCTTCAGCCTGGGTGCAGGTGAATATCACTTTATTCCCGCTGACCGTGTGTGGAAAGCCACCCCCAGCTACAAACGCCTCGCACCTTTCCCAGCGAGACTCCGGCTTTCCCTGTGTGCGGGGTAACGGGATGCCGAGCTGCAGTCCTTTAAATTTCACACTTCTTTGTGGGGCCTTATGTGGGACCTTTGCTTTGTATAACACGTCACAGGCAGAGCACGGCTCCAGCTGCGCGTGCCCGCGGTGAGGAAAGGCAGCGCGTATCCCACGGTGGGTCCGTTCACGGGGAAGATCGTTCCCCTGCTTTTTATCAAATCCCTGTGGAAAAGCTAATGAACCGCAGATGCTCTCCGGCCCTGTTTCTGGGTTTCGGGACTGCAGGGGCGTACCCCCGCNGCCGGGCCGCTGCCGGCCTGCCGGAGCCCCACCGCCGCGGTGCGCTGCCCGGCGGGGTCCGCCTGCCCCTGCCAGCCTGGGAGAGCCCCTGGGCTTTTCGGCAGGCGGTGCGTAGCCCTGCTGAGAGGGTGTTTAACGCAGCAGAGGCGGGAGGCTCCTGAGGAAGGTTGTCCTTGAAACGTTGTCTCGGCCGGTGCTGGAGGAACGGCCTCCCTGCGCACCGCCGTGCTTTGGTGAACGCGCTCGGCTTGGCCGGGTGACTTTCAGGCTGTACGATCACCAAAGAGCACCAGCAAAAGAGTTACACTGAACGCGACCGTCCCCGCTACGTGTTAAATACCTGTAGGTAAATGTGTACTGCGCAGCGCCCCAGAACGTGCGGTGCCTGGCGAGGCCGGGCACAGCAGAGACCGTGCGCTGCCTTCGGTCTGCAGCACAGACCGGTGGTGTGACTGGGCGTGCTCGCACGGAGCTGCGGGTGCTCTGTCTCCTGGCTGCTGTACTTTCCATGGATGGTGGTGTGCCATTCTCATTTACAGTTATAGTCTTTAAATAATCCTGTGAAAACCAGCAGCATGCCATGCAGAGGAAGGCACTGCTTGCTCTGCACTACTGTAACACAGCGGCATTTCGTGTTAAGGACAGGGTGAAAAGTAGTTTAGAATAGAATAGAATCATTAAGGTTGGAAGAGACCTCAAGGATCATCCAGTCCAACCGACACCCCCCCACCACCACCATTCCCCACTAAACCATGTCCTTCGGTACTGCGTCTAACCTTTCCTTAAACACCCGCAGGGACGGTGACTCCACCCCCTCCCTGGGCAACCCGTTCCAATGCCCGACCACCCTTTCCGAGAAGAAATTTCTCCTCATCTCCAACCTGAACCTCCCCTGGCGCAACTGTTTAGAAAGGGTTAGTAAAGTCCAGATGACCTTGTTCATAGTGAGACCGATCTTGGAGTCAAACAAGACAATAAATGTTTTTTTACCCCCAGTAGCATCTTCCACTGGTAGTGTATTTGTCACCGTGTCTATCACGCTGCCTGTTTAGGTTTGTAAGATGTTTATAACAAACCTAGTGCTTTTTGTAATTATGCTCTTCTTAACATGATGGGTGAACTCTCTCGGAGCCTGCCCTTAAGCTTGGGTGACTTCAAAGTGCTGCCCTAGCTCAGCAGCAAATTCTGATGGCAAGGGATTGCTGAAAGGCTTCCTCCTGCTTCTTTTCTCACTAGGGGTGTCCTGTGGTTTAACATCCGACAAGCAGGTTGATCAAAGGTATCCAGTGAGAAACAACATGACTGGCTCAACCAAGGGGTGAGAGAATGAAAGTTGAAAGATCTCTTTTATCTTGAGAACACTGTAAAATATGTTAATAATTTAGAGCATCCAAGGACAAAAAGATAGCACTTGAAAGGGAGGTGAGAGAATGGCAGAAGTTTATAAGGGTTGTTTGCAAAGCAGTTAAATCAAACAAATCTTTCATTTGACTCTAAGCATAAGAAAGAGGCGTGAACAAATTCTTAATTAGATTGGTGCCCAAGGCAAAGTGCTTTATGCTAAAGTTAGGCTGCCTGGCTCTTTTGTATTTGGTTTTTAGCAGTGGGCTGGTTTGGTTTTTTTAATAAAAAGTGAAATAAAGAGTGATCCTAAAACCTTGAGGCCAGGTCCACTGTTCTGTTGGTGGCTGGTCTTACGAGCCCTAAAGGTTACAAGGTTTGCCTCGAAGCGTGCCCAGGCTGTGGGGAATCTCTGCCAGCCCTGCAGGTCCCGCCTTGCCCCTCTTCCCCAGCTGCCCTGAGCAGCAGCCAGCACCCGGGGCTGTGTGGCTTTGAAGGAGGAGCAGCCATCCCTGCGCGCCGCTTTTCTACGCCATTCGGTCAGGGATTTTGGAAACTCTTAATCTCACCCTGGGGTAGCCAGAGAATGCTCCTCGGATGCTCTGCAGAAGCCACATGGCCTTCTCATAGATCCCCATGTTTTGGGATGTGAATACTGCTTCTTCAATGTATTTGAGTAGAGTAGTTTAAAGAACCTGAATGCACTCGTGGTTAATGAAAAGTAGTATCAGCAGATACGCGATCGGCCTTCCTCGGGTGCAGGCAGTGTTGTTTTGCCCTGCAGACAGTAATAGTCCTAAGTAGATTGGGGAGAGGGTGGGGGACAAAAACAAAGTGCTCATAGCTGGGCAGATGAGCCTCCCAGAACCCAAGTCTTTGAAAGCTTTCCAACTATTATCCCATCTCTGTTGGGTGTTGCGGCTCTGATGATTTCCGTGTGTCTGCAGAGCAAGGACAGCTGCAATTTGAAACAATGCCATATTAATTGTTAAATTACATTGGAGAGCCCAGGAAATGCATGTTAGTGCCACATTAAAGCCATATTAATTTATCATGATTAATTGCACAAGGAATATCAAATGAATTATTGATTGGTTTGTTATTACCGCAACAGCTGTCTGTCGTTACTGTGCATGGTGGTTTGTGATAACTATTACCCCTGTCATTTTCTGGGCTAAAACTCTGTGATGAATCGTAGTCTACATTCCCACAACTAACAGATGCCAATTTTCCTGCTTTTAGTGGTCAAATGAGTAGGTATTAAAGTCTAGTGTAGACATAGACTAAATGATCTGGTAGCATTTACTGTGTTGTTAAGGATGGAAGAATTAAACTGTCCTGGAAATAAAACCAAGGAGTGGTGCAAACACCCCTGAGCGTACCTGCTACGGCAGCCTTGAAGAAGAGAACAGTTAGGTTCTGCCTGGTAAGGTCAGCTTTGGTTTGGTCCAAAAACCTTTGGTTTTGGCTTGCCTTGGGTTCAATGTTATGCAGCATGGCTTGAGTCTGTACATAAGGCATAGCTGGGGATATACTGGTGTGAAATTTGTGCTTACACCAGTGCTTTCTCTCCGACTGGAGTGATGTGCAAGAGCCTCTCTCCCAGCTGAGCACTGTTTCTGCTTGTTGGCAAGCCATACCTTGTGTCCAGCTTGGAGCAGGCAGAGGAAGGTTTTATCTTCACCTGTAGAAGCATAGTCCTGCATTCACTGAGACGCCAGCACGTTCTTAATGTTTAACTGCAGGTTAACCTTAGATCGAATTGCCTATTTCTGACACTTCTCACCAAACACTGCGCCACTTCCTCTGGATGTGTGATGTTCATGAGCAAGCTTTGCTCCTAGCACTATAGGAGGGACTCGGTGATGTGATATGTGAGGGTTATAATGCGCTGAGAGGGCATGACTAATTGCAATGACAGGGCAGAGCTGGTGGATTCATTGCAGGGAAATTAAATAGCACATTCCACACCACTGTCTGATCAGCTGTCGGCAAGAGAGGAAGGCACATACAATGGGAAAGAAAGGCCAGGCTCCAGAGACAACACCCAGATCCCCTCCTCAGCCAATCATCCATTCATACTGGGAATTATACTGGGGTGTGTATGTCAGAAGAAGCCAAGCTGACATAATGGCCATTGGTGATTGATTAGTGAAATAAAAAGAAAAATGCAGGAGTGAAGACAAGCAAAAGCATCTCCTCAGGGAGGAGTATTCTTTGCGCTGCGCTGAATCCAGCATGATTTTGTCCTTGCCCACCATTCTAAATTGATTTGAAGTAAAACTCTGTTAGTTCTTGCAAGTCTCAAACTAAAGTGAAAGCTGTGATTTCCAGTGACAATACATATAAAATCATTGTACACTTTACAAGAGAAAGCGTCATCTCCAAAGCTGAACCCAGAAGAGCTGAATTAACTTACGGTCACTGGAAGAAAGCAACCCCTCAGAGCAACAGGATTTCACATTTTTGCGTAATGGAATTTGGAGGGTGATAGCTGCCAGGCTGTGGCCCTAAATATAAAACAAATAAGGTCCTGGGTAAACCAGACCAATTTGGCAGACGTCTTCCCCTTTCTCCAAGGAGAACGTGTCTGGCAGTGCAAAAAGAGTTCTGTGCAGAGGCCCTCCCAGCACCAGGGCTGCTTTGGAGACAGCGTGGCTTACATTAAATCTAGAGGAAAGAGCCACTAAGCAAAGAAATAAAAATCATGTAATCCCAAAGCTCTTGATATAAGACCTCCTTACAATAGTCAGTACTACCTCCAGATGAAGGAGTAACATAGGTGGAGGAAATGGAAAAACATTATTCCCTTCTACATAAAGAAATGGTTTGGGGGCTAGAGTATGGGGTTGGGAAGATGAAAGCTCTTTTCTTGCTTCTGCAGGAGTATCCTGCAAGGTGCCCTGCTTCTCAGTGCTGCATTTTCCCAAATTTAAGAAGGGGGATAATCACTCTGACATCTCCAAAGGCTTTAAAAGCTATGGATGAAAATCGTGACTTAAGAGTTCTGTGCTGCTGTTCACACCTAAACATCTCTGGCTTGACTTGATAACAGTCATGAAATCTTTTGTAAGCTCTCTGTCCTTATCCGTGAATTCAGCTGCAGAAGTGAAGCTGAGCAGGCTTAAGGGGTGCAGGAAGGGGACTGGCAGTATTGCAGAAGACCATGGGAAGAGAGCCTGGGTGGAAGGATGGGGCCACAGACACCAATTTGTTAGAACCGCTGCTAGTTCTGTTGCTGCTCCCAGTACAACTTATTTTCATTCGGCATTTCATCCAAAGACTTTTGAAATAACCAACTAGTTAAATTTTGAAAGCGAATTGATGTACATGCTTTTGATTTACCATGACAGCCTAATTTATTGAAGAAGAAAACCTCAGCCTCACAGTAACTTTTACAAGGCTAAAACAGGGGGCAATTAAATATTTAAACCTCTCCGTCTCCTTTGCTGTGCAATGATACTCACACATGCAAACTTAGACTCTACCTAATGGTATGATATTTTTAGAATGCCTTGATGTATTGTATTGCAGCAACCGGATCCTAATTGGTGTAAATGGACGTATTTGCCTTAGCTGGATGGAGCGGCGCCAGTTCTGGCCCTCTGTTTCGAAAGACGCACCTCTGTCTCTTAAGGAGAACAGAACATCTTGTGCTCCGAAGCAGATGACAAAGCACAGCCCTTTTCCTTTTGAAATCAGCAGCTGACGTCCGATCGAGTTAAACGAGAGCCAGATCGTGCCCAGATGTGCATTGAGAACTGGAAATGGAGAGGGTCTCTTTAGTCACCCTCCACATCATCGCTGCATGGCCGCTAGGAGAAGTGTCCTGCAGCGCCAACACCAGAGCTGTCTGGGGCTCCTCGGGTGGGTGGTGCTGTCCTCCTTGCCCACCTGCGGCAGAAGTCGGCAGGCAGCCCTTGGCTCATCGTCCCCGAGCCCCTGTGTCCGGCCACAGTGGGATGCTCCCTCATCACACCCTTCCCTGCCACAGCCCTCGCCGGTTCCCACGAGGAAGGAGAGGCTTTTATTTCCCTACATTTGAGTCGAAGCCATTCGTGCTGATAGAGCTTTCGATCCTGCTGCTCTGTAGGCACCTAGGTGGCTGGATGGCTGTAACTGCCGCTGTCAGAGCCTGCGTTGAAGCAAGAGCCAGAGGAAAAAAACACACGGCTCGGAGAAGAGGGAAGAAGCGTAAATGAGACATTTCTGTGCCACTTTGTCAAAACAAGATTTAAGAAGTAACGGAGCCCAGCTGCTTTTTCTAGAGCACCACAGCAAGGAGTAGGCTAGTGCGAAGCGGGAGAGAGAGCTGTGGGCAAAATAACAGCTCAGGTGAAGCCTGCCAAGGCTGTTGTTAGCTGATTAACTTCTCCCAAGGGGGGGATGGCTGGCTGCAGCAGCCGCAAGGGCTGCAGGACAGGCAGAGCCCCGCTGCAGCGAGCAGCAGGAGGAGCTGACGTGGGGCTGGGCGGGAGGGAGCAGAGCTGGCCAGAAGCACTTTAGATTTTAGAAGCTCAAGCTTTAGATTGAGCATAAATCTCAGTTCAGCCATTTATTCCAAGGATCTGGGGATCTGATGCCCTGACTATTCGCAGTCAGTCGCTCACCCGCCTGGGAGCCAGCTGACAGGAGCTGCCCGTACCTGATGCAGATGAAGGAGTATATAAAAATGTCTCAGCATCCTTATGCCTGCACAGGCTTCCCCTTCATTAGGGTGATATTATGCTAATGGCAAGGGGTTGGGTTTTGGCTAGAGGCCTGAGGAGTCAGAGCAGGTTCAGTCAATGACGAAGGGGATGTGATACCACCCGACTGGCAGGCTGGTAGCAAACTGGTCCCAGAAGCCTGTATGCTCGTTGCCGCGTTCTAGGGAGACTGATTTAAGTTTGAATGTCTTCAGCTCTGCTTGCAGGTATCAGCTGATATAGAAGGAAAATGAGGAGGAAAAAGAAGCATCGAAAAACACATACATGAGGCAGAGAGGATGTTTCTGTTTGGTATGGCCCCTTTGTGTGGTCAGTATTTTCTTAAGAGGCATCATGTAGACACGAGCGTACCTTTGTGGCCTTCCTGTGGGATTGGGAAGGCTGTTATCCAAGACAGTGTTTAGGCTCTTGTTCCGTATGTAAAACACCTGGCTGGGACTCAGCACAGTCTGTGGTGTTTGCGCAGCGTGCCTTTGGTTCTTTTCTGGTGTGGAAAGCCTTGCAGCCTCCTCTGGGTTCAGTAGAACTGTTAGGGTGAGGTGCTGTTTCAAAGCACATCATATGTAATGAGACAAGCTAATAACTGTTTGCAGCCAGAGGTTATAGGATCATTGAAGAGTCTTTAAAAAAAAAAAAGAAAATCCCAGCCAAACAGTTACACCCTCAGCCACAAAATATACAAAATACACCAAATCTCCACCAAGGACCTCTCTCTCTTTTCTCAAATAAAAAGGTATTTGGCTGCAAAGAAGAGATTTTGACTTCCTGGAGTCTTTTGGGTGCCTGGTTTTGTACCACAGGAAGGACAGAGAAGGGAATTGAAGGTTTGAGCGTATGAGTAAGGCTGAGAACAGAGCAATTCATTGCAATTCTTGTTCGTAAGCTGTACAGTATTCCCATGTCAGGACAGATTTTAGCCTGGGTTAGTCTTTCCTCCGCCAAACTCTTTCTCTCCCCTTCAAAACTTTCTCCGACAGCTAATTCTTTCAACAATAGTTCCTCTTCCTTTTCCTTGCTATTCGTTTTTCCACACCTCTTTCTTTTTGCCTGCTCTCTCCCCACTCTGTTTTTCATGCCGTGTTTGTGGTACCTGTTTGGCTGGGAGAACTGCAGTGGAGAGTTGCCCCGTCCTGCGTTTGCAAAGCACTGCGTACGTGCCTGGAGCTGCCTGAATGCTTTGCTGTAATGACAGCTCTGGTGGTTTGGGGTTTTTTGTTTCGGGGTTTTTTTCCCCCACCCTTCCAATGTGATCTGTCCGTCATGAGCTTGTAGATTAAAAAGAAGTTAGCTAGTGCACATGTTGCTGATGGTTTAATATTTGATTATTTGGTCTTTCTCTTGTTGTCCATATGTGTAAATTAAAAAATGTCAGTCCCAAGGATATGATAAGATGGTGTTCAATTTTATCCCCTGTATGTCATATTATTTTAAGAAAACACTTAAAGAGAGAGATCTGTGGCCCAAATTTTGTTATACATCCAGCATCAAAATCTGCGTGGGTCAGAGACATTTTCCATGAGCAAGTTAGCGTGCGAAAGCTTGAGGGTGGGTTTCTCCCATCTGTGCTCTTCTATCCCTCCCTGCTAAATGCAAGGCAGCTCATTCCCCTGGCAGACAGGAATCGTCCTAGGGATCCGCGTAGGGCTTACCTAACGCTGGAGGTAAGCAGGCCTGCACGCTTCGCTGGCGCCGTGAGTTCCTGCTCTTTTTCATCTCTTGTTTTTAACTCCTGGGAGGAACTTGGCCCATCAGTACTCGGGTTTTGTCACATAAAAGCAATTCTTTCTGCCTTGGGCGATTGCAAAGACCTCATGGTATCTTTCATATATATACAATTCGTTCTCATGTCGGCGCATCACAGCTGCCATTTCAACTGTCAGTTGGCCTGTACCCATCGGTGGTTGTGTTTCTGACTGGAGATGAAGGTATTTCCTTGCTGCCCTGCGTGTGTGTGTGTGTGAGGGTACAGTGCGCTGACTCAGCGAGGCTGCTTTCATAGCTGGGTGTCATCAAAAGGGCTGGTTCTCCTCTCCTTCTCCTCGGATCGGGCTTCTTGCTCCTATCCCTTCTCTTGTACCAACACAGATGCTTATCTGACTGCACAGGTCATTAAATTGGCAGAAAATGAATCATATTAGCAGCAAAAAGCCCCCATGAAACCCAGACTTCTTTTCTTCTGAGAGCAAGTTTTTTGCCCCTGCAGTGAACTGAAGGGTCAGTGTAGGGTTGGGCAAGTACAGAATGGGTGCGAGGGCAACAGGAGGTAGGCAGAGGGGGATCACCCTTTGAGATGAAGTGGGGAGAACATGGGGAAATGAAACACTGTTAGGAGAAGGATCTGCAAGGGACAGAGGAGAAATGACTGAAAGAAGCTGGGGGGAGCGCTTGGAGACACTAAATGGGAGGGATAGGCTTCTCTCTCAGGATGTGGATCCAGTTCTTGCGAGGAAAAGGTCTCATAAGCAACTTTCAATATCATAAAGCACTTTGTTAACAATTGAAAGAATACAATCCAATTTCATCCTGTTGCTTTCACTCCTTCAGTAATGAAGATCAGCTTGTCAGTACAAATTTTTAATATACTGGCTTTGGTCATTTGGCTTCAAGTGCTTTTTGCCCCCCTTTTGATGCATTCAAAGGACAGTGGTGTAAACAGCTTTTACTCCTTTGCCTTGGAAGGAGAGCAGTGACTTGAAATTACACTTATTTTTCTGATGTGTTGAAAAAGTTCACTGGCAGGAACCTTAACATTTAGCCTGAAAAACTTGGACTGTGTTTTTAAAATCTGTTAAACTAGTGCATCTACGAATCAATTAGAGGGAAGGAGAAGGAGGAAGTTTTGAAACCATTGGATGAAAGCTGGGTTGCCAGGAGAGTTTAGAGGACAAGCGTGCTTCCAGATCACTTTTACAAGTATACATTTTCTGAAAAGTAATCAACAAAATAATGCAGCCTGCCTTGCTACCAGAAATCCTCCCCTTTTGTTGCCTGCTTGCTTTGGTAAGAGCTCGCAAGAATGGCAAGAGGGAAGGGAAACAAGTCGTCGTATGGATTTTTCTGGTGCAGATTGCACTGCGGCAGTGGGACACCCCTCTACAGCCAACCTGTTCCTAGCACAAGGCTGCTGAGCGCTTCTGCCTCTGCTAAAATCATCTTTTACCACTGCAGTGATTCACAAAGTGAGTTTTGCCAAACGTTATGCTACTCACGTATTTTTGGGAGGATGGAAGGGAAGTTCATGGGTTTAGTGTAGAAGACCTCTCTGTACCAGCCTGGAAATGCCGCTGGCCGGGCTCCCCGTGCCTGCCATGCCTGGGCTTTCTTCACAACTGCGGTCTAGGTTCAGGCAAGCAAAATGTTGACTTGTGAGGACATGCCAGAACTGGTACGCACATCTGTAACCCCAGACCCTGAGGTACTGATTGCCAGATCCACAAGAGCAATTCTTAACACTTATACCAGTCAGAGGGCAGCAAGCTTTAAAAACTAGATTTTTAACGCCCAAACCACCTTGGTGAAGTAAAATACTATTTTGGAAGGCAGAAATTGGCATCGGCAGAGGCTGGGAGTGATTCTGGCAGAGCTGGTGGCACAGGCCTGAGGCCTCCTCTGTGCACTGCTGGGGTCTGGGTTCAATATCGACATGTTTTGATCAAGTTCGCTGTGGCCGCCTTAGTTTCTTGATTAAAACCTCGTGTTGCCAGCAGTCCTCTCGTCCTCTCCTGAATCAGGAATTTGCAGAACAATCAGAAAAAGAATTTCCACTGGTTTCCATCTGTCTGGGACCCAAAGCCTTGAAAAGGAAGCCCTTTGTCATGGTCTATCGCCTGTCATTTCAAAGATCCCCTGGATTTATCTTGCTATACCTTTTATTCATAGATCTGAAGGCATTTCATATTTGCTTAAGCGATTTATAATCTGCTGTGAAAACTATGTGAGCTTTGTATTGTCATTAAGCGAAATGCCTGGAAAGCCAGGGAGCTGAGA
This sequence comes from Psophia crepitans, assembly GCA_013399095.1. Classification (NCBI taxonomy): domain Eukaryota; kingdom Metazoa; phylum Chordata; class Aves; order Gruiformes; family Psophiidae; genus Psophia; species Psophia crepitans. The sequence continues at coordinate 419,025 of VWZZ01001617.1, read as the reverse complement.
AATTCCCAGTTATCTTGACCTAGCTAACGCTATTTAGAAATAGGTTTAACTAGCTATTCAGACTAATTATAAAGCTACATATAGAAAAATCTATTTAGCATTTTATACATTTTTATGTGGTTTATTTTAAGTTGTGGATTTAAAAAGCAAACATCCTTATAAATTCTGATAGTTAAGTGGCTCTTCTGTAAATGTATTTCACAGAATCACAGAATCGTATTTGTTCGTACACTGTAAATTAACTACGTCTATCTGTAGAGCAAACTGACTTCTGTTGGTTTTCTATCACCTGTAAATCAAAGCTTGTTTTGATAAATATTCAAATATGACAAACATAATTTGCTAGCAGCTAATGTAAAGGCACGTTAGGTCACGCCATAATAGTTGGACCAAGCCAGATCTATCAATTTTGTCTTACTGTTTCTAGGATTTAACCAAGAATAGTTATTTTACCTTTTTTTTTTTTTTAAAAAAAAGTTTCTAGCTCTGAGTCATTGTATTACCTGAATGTCTCTGTGTGACAGAAAACTGAAGAGCAGTTTTGCTTTTCCAAAAGAAATGTAGACAGACACCCTTTATTAAAGACACTCCTTTACTTTGGGGTGCGCTACTCTGCACGCTCTGCTTGAAATACGCAGACAGCATGGCTGTAACAGCAGAAAAATCGTTGTTAGAGATCAGTATTAACTGCAAAACTTGATCTTGCATTTTATTTTTGAAAGCTCTCTCCTTCCAAAAATCTGTTAATGAAGGGTAACTAGTGAATACGAGCTTGCTTCTGTATTTCTTAACATGCCAGTGGCTTCCAAGCCAATCCCAGCTGTAGTTGCAAACCTACTGCGTACTGATCCAGATACTCTTCATAAATAATTCACACTTTATCAGTAGATTGTCTGGGCTCGATCAGAAAGTTTGGACCAAACACAAACTGTATTGCAGCATCTAATGAAGTTGAGCGCCCCAGAGAAATGGGGAACCGCCTACTTTAGATCATACTCCGTATGTGCGTAGATATCAAAATATAATGTGGTATATCTGAGGAAAGTTTGATACTACAGGAGCTCAAGCACTGTCCGTGGATTACTGACGCACTGTCTGTTACTGACGGCCTTGTCCGTGTAAATGTTATTAGGCACAAACAGGGAAAAAATGTATGACATGAAAAACTATGATTATGCTCTTCATCTGTAAAGTAGTTTTAATAGTATCATTCCAGTCTGAACATGTAATTTGGCATTAAAATCTCATAACAGGATTAACCCATCATTCATAGACCCTGCAAGAATAATTTTAAAGGAAGTTATTTATATGGCAAAGCCAAGACACTTGCGCTTTTTACGGGCAGATAATGGAGACTGGAGAATGATTTATGCCAAATGGAAACAATTCCTCATAATTGTATGAAGTACTTAATATTCCATCTCCGCCCCATGAGCAGGAAACTGTCTGGGTTTCAATTTATGGTTAATTTGTAATAATCATGTATTAAATCTATCACGTGTTCAATTGCACTCTGAAATACAATGAAGTCTTTTCCCCCGAGAGTCGTCTTCCAAACCCTCCCCAACCCCTCACTGTCGGTAGCATCGCTTCCTTTCTTTACTTCATGCGCCTCTAATCAATCAGCCTGTAACCAGGAGTCACACATTTAATTTGGGCTAATATTTGGAAATGAAATCCATGCATGTCTAGCAGAACAAGAATTCCTGAATAGACTGCATGCATCCCAGGAGCGGAAAATACGCTTTCTTTCTGTTACAAGCTGGGAGGAAGCAACAGGTATAGAGCAGGGCAGCGAGAGCTGCTGTTCGCAATATCCTCTGCCGGCAGGGTTTTATTGTTGTATCGGAGCAGGAGAGGCTGGACGTGGAGCAGAAAGTGCCTGCGTGTGTCCCCGGGCTGCTGAGCTGTCACCCACCGCCGAGCACAGCCGGGAGCTCCAGCTCTTTAAAGGCACAACTTGAAGATAAATTGGGATCTACTCTGTATCCAGCTCTGGTGTCGGAGGAATTTGCCTGCAAATCAGATTACATGACAGTGGCATGTTCATTTTCTGAAGCTTAAGGATCTTGGCTTGAGCTCTGAATAAAAACCCACAAACTTTAATTTAGTGGGATGGCTTGAAATCAGGCCTCTGCCCTCCAGCAGACCTTGACATTAAACAGCTTCCCCACCGTCTCTTCTTACCAGTATAATTACAACCTGAAATGCTGCCAGAGTATGGGTGCCCAAGAGGGCAAGGAACTGATTTTGGAGGCTGTAGGAATGTAAATAGTCAGAAATATCAGAGCTGGAAAAGCACCGGTTAGATTCATCATTAGGGACCAAAAGCGCAGGCTGGCGGTGAGGTCTATGAGTTTCTCTTCGTAATTTTCACAAGAAGTGGAGGGCAAAAAGCAAAGATTCTTTCAATTAGATCTGAAAATTAAAAGCCCTGGAAGGTACGCTGAAGGGAACAAGTCTGCACTGACCCCAGGATGACAACAGGCTTCCCGTGCAGGAGGTCCCGGTGGGTATTCGTGCAGGCTCTAATTAAGACTCTGTGTGTTTATTTCAAGCAAACAGAGTATAAGCATGAAGCCAAGTCTGGAAAAATCCACCATCGACATTTTGTGAGAAACCAGGATCCTGCCAGCCTGCCTGTGGAGCTGGACTGACCCAGTGCAATGAGGATGCCACAGTGAAGCAGTGAACGTGGGAGATGAGCAGGGCTGTTTGGTGGGTGGAAGAGCTCAGGGGAAGGTTTGACCCGAGACGAAACAAGTCATCCTTTATCCTCAGCTAGAAGGAACCCAAAGCTCAAGCAAGGTGCAGTAAGGCTGTTCAACTCTTCCCCCAGCACTGGCAGATCGCTGTGGGTCTGGGACACAAGACCACGCATGGGGGGACACAGGTGGGGTACAGGACAGGGGCTGCACTTTTCATCTAACAGCTGCTGCTAACATCCTGATCTGATAGACGAGATGCCTGGAAGTCAAATAAACCTTTATAAACCATCCACAGAGGCTGAGGGATTTTTTTTTTGTTGTTAACTTTGGGAAGAAAAGGGGCAGTTCCGCATTAACGTGTATTTATGAATACATATTTATGAATCTTGTAGAACCCAGCGCGAAATGACCGGAGTGTTTTGACCCACTGCAAAGGGCAAATATGCCGAGTCTCTCCTATACCTTCATTTTTTGTAGGTCAAAGAAATACCACCTGAAATGTTAAAGGGCGTTCCTGAACATTCATAGGAAAAGCCAGATATAGAGAATGTACTTGGTCACAGTCAGATAAGTGATTTGCTGCGTCAATGAATTCTCTGTGAGCCCAAAGATACCAAAAATACCTGTATTATTTATAATGCCCCTGTGCAATCTAACTAGACTGAGAAATAGACACTTTCCAGACACGTAAGCAGTTTTTGAGGATGATGGCTAGCTGCAATCCAGGAGTGTCTGCTAGTTTTGAAGCACTGCTCGTTTTTAGAAAATATCTGAAGGAACTGGCTGCTTAAAACCCAGTAAATCATCTTGCTTTGTCTTGGATTAATGAAATACCTGGAAAATAGCTCTGCAAACATCACTGTGCTTGCAGGCACGGGCTGTCTGCACGGCAGACTGCTGCCCCTTGGCTTCCCAAAGCTTTCTCCGGGCTATTTTATCACCACAAAGTCTCCTGCAGCCCAGTAGTGGGACAGGGCTTGGAGCAGGATCAGCATTTCATACTGACATTGTACAGTAATTAGCAAGAGCAAGTATGTCCGTAAGAGTCTTAGGAAAAAAAGCATGAGAGATGCAGCTGGATTAAAGAGCTCCATTACTGAGTGTGTACACGTTGCAATTATATTCACCAGGAATCCGCAGGAACGCTTCTCTCCAAGCACAGAAATACTGGAAGGGAATGGCTTGCAATAGAATCTGAGCATCAGCAATAAAAGCCCCGTGTTTCCTGCAGATGAGTCTTGCATCTTTCTTTTCCCCCTTCAAGCAACTCCTCTCCCCGCCTCCCCAGAGACAGGCAAGTGATGCATTTGCAATATTGATTCCATGGGACAGGGGCATCATTTATAATGCCTGAATCCAGTAGGAATCTGTCATTGTTAATAACGATGTGGTTCAGCACTCCACCCATGGTCGTTTTCTCAATCCTCCCTTTGCTGTTGCCCTGGTGACTTTTCCAGCCGGGGCTGATCCAGGCTCCATCCATCTGGTAACGCTATTTCCAAAGGCAGTCCCTCAGCTGTGGTTGTTTCTGGGAAGGGAAAAGCTGAACGCGAGTCAGAATAACAGCTGTTGTCAGCAGGCAGCAGCCACGATGAAGGAAAACTTGACTTTTCCTGTCTGCTCTCCCATTCTTTCCAGTTTCCCCATCTCCTCTCCTTTGTCTTCATCAACCCTTTCATCCTGTTGCTGTGTTTAAGGTGGTGCCTACGGTCAGAAGAGCGCTGGTCTCGCCGAGTTCACATAATGGATGTTGACAGTGAATTGAAGACTAAAGGGTGAGATTCAGCACACAGCCACAGCCTGAGCTGGAAGTTTAATGGTTCAAAGACATCAAGACGGCCTCTGCACAAGGGGAGCATCTGGAAGAAATCATAATCAGAGGTTTAGGCAGCTGGTTAGCACAACAGCACTGGTTGGCATGTTCTGAGCAGGTTGGATGGCAAACGCCGAGTACTGTAATGTTAAAATTGCCCTCTAATTTTGGGTGGCTCTTGCAGATGTTAAAGTAGAAGCTTACCGGCCAACGTGCCTCCTAAGCTCCTCCGAAACCTGCGGTCAGGCCTCCTCATGAGGACTGAATAGTAAAGCTTGGAATCAGAGTCAATCCTATTATTTCGTTTATTTATGTTTTTTTCAAAACATATGCAGAAGCAGTTCCTAGAACAAAAAGCAGTATTTATAAATGATGAATATTGAATTATACAGGCGTGCATATGTAGCTAATCATGTCATGCACTGGGTTTGTATTAATGTATTATATGGTATTATAGACTAGTACATCTATACTTATGTATACATGTATGTGCGTGCACACGCATATATACCTACATATGGTTTACATATACAAACCATAACTGTTCTGTATATCTAACCCCAGCTCTTGTAAGGCTGGTCCGGGCAGAGAGCAGGAACACAAGGGCTCTGATTAGCAACGGGTTCTTCAGCTCTGCCTCTCTAGGCTCAGCCCCTGCAAAATAAAGCTCCCCCAGGTTCCCGCTGCCACGTCCCGCCTCGTCTTGCTCATCACCTCTGCCAGCAGCAGAGCTGTCCTGGGAGCTGAGAGGCTGCCCAGGTCCCCAGCACGCCACCCAGACGGGCGAGAGGAGCCCTTCCACCTGCACACTGGGTAGGGAACCATTTGGACACATGAATTGTCTGTGCCGATAAGTCCTCTGATATTTTCTTTCCTGTAAGAAATGTGTGGGATGTGTGGGTGTGTGTGTGGAAGATACAGTCACCCCAGTGCAGCTTTCGGCTTATATCCATGATGAATTAGTATTTTTTTCTTGTTCTCCAACCACTGACTTTTGACTGACGCTGCCCTTCACCTCCAGCCCGGCCCTGTGCCCCGGCTGCCTCACAGCCTGGTGGGGCGTCCCGATTTTACAGCATGCATTTCAAGTGCTGTCACACGAGGGTTTGCTGGTGCACATCCCCCCAGCTGTGGATTGACACCGGGGAGCAGGTTTCCAGCTTTGCGGTGGGAATCGAGGGCTGCATCCTCAGCTCACGCGCGCTAGCTGAGCTCCCTTTGCGTTTGTAGTGATGCTATTTTACACCAGCAGAATATATGTGTCGTTAAAGCTAAATACCAGGGGAAGTTGTTTGATTTGATCCTACAGGCATTATCTTGCTGTTGATAGCTGTGATCATGGGCTGCAGATTGCCGTTATTCCCTTCTTGTGGGGAAATCCTGTCTCCAATAAGGACATCTCATTGATCCTTGCTCCGCCACGGCACATCAGCTGGGTCGTATCCTGCCCGGTGGGCTGTCTCTCAGCCCCACTGCCTGAGCATAGGAAAACATCTGAGGGTGTTGCACTGTATTTATTTTCCCCAGCTTTTTTGCAGATGCACCCAACCCAAAATGTGATCTCAATTATTTTTTTGTCATCATCAGTGACAGTTGTGATTAATCATCTAGTTTTATTTTCTTGCACATAATAACTTCTATGGAGCAGAAATATACTTCAGCTGCACATCTGTCAGCAAACCACGGTTCCTTATCCAAGTAAACACAATAACTTCATCTATTCTTACTAACAAAGACATCTTCTAAAATGTGCTGTAAATATTTAGGATGAGCTGTGTTGCTGTCTGATCTTTATAGGCCTCCCAAATCTTTCCGTCATTATGATCTATACTGGAGAACTGGGTTGTGCCATTAAAGGAGCAAATAATAGCATCAAAGCCCTGCGTGGATGTGGAGGGTAATTGCTCTGAGCGCACTTTAGAAGTCAAACTGTTGTAGCTTGGCTATAATTGCCATATATGTACTCAAATAAATACTAACCCTTTTAACGCAGAAAAGAAACGATCTAAAAAAGCCGCGCGTGTTGCCTGGGTTGTTGCGTGTGAGCTGGACTTCCCAAAGGCCTGGCTGGGCAAGTCCACGCTGTTCTCAGCTAACGCGAGGTCCCTTCCCTGCCTGTGCCGAGGTCTCAGGGCAGGCACAGCCACCTCCGAGTAGCTTTTCTCTCCTCTAACGCCTCTCCGGGACGGTACGCGGTTCTGCTCCAGCGCATCACACGGTGCTCGAGCCGCAGAGCGTGCCCTCACACAGGAGGTTTGGAAGATTTAATATGTGGGGACAGGGAAAAAAACCCCAACAAATGGTAATTGGATTTAAACGTGATATAGCAAGAAAGAATGAAGCATAAATATTCAAAGCACACGAAACACTGTGCTTAGGTACAAACACAAGTGCCATTTATCTTTGAGCTCTACAAAAAAGGCAGCGTCATCTCTGCTGTTACACATCGTGAAGCTTTTTGGTTGCAATAAAATACCCGGGTTGGAGTCAGGCTTTTGCTACATCCTCTGGTCTGTGTTCTGCTCGCCGATGCCTGGCCCTTTACATGTGGTCATTTGCGTATCCTGGGAACGCCAGCACCACGTTACAACATCAAATAACGTAACAGGGTTATCTTTCATTTCTCCTTTCTTTAATTTTGCCACTTAAAAACATCATGGTGCCCAGCAGACAGATTATTTAAATCGTCAGTGGTCCATTAGCTTAATTCCAAACTTCTATAAAATAAAGCCAGTGATCAAGAGCTATATTTTAACAGTACTCTCTTTTTTCTTGTACTACAGTAAAAATACGTTTTCTAAAATAAAATTCACATTGTTTAAAAAGTAGCTATTACAGCCCAGCAAATCTGAGCTGAGGCTGACTTCAAAGGTTCCCGTTGTCTGAACCGGAACATAAAATACAGCCAAAGAGCAAAAATAATGACAAATAAACCAGGGGTTACAAATTTATTCACCATTAGGGTGACAGTTTCTCTTTAAATAAAGTGCTGTGGCTTGAATAATTTCGAGTAGAGTCAATAATGAGGCACCAGTGGGTTGTGCCGGGGCGATGCCAGTGCCACCCCGGGGTGGCATTGACATGGTGCCAATGGGTAGCGTGGAGCCAGAAGGGCGAAACCCAGACTGCGCTGCCGCATCCCACCCATCTGCCTCCCGGGGCAGGGGTAGCCCGACAGTGTGCCACGGCTTGTGCCCGCTCCGAGGGGTTTCTCACGTGCTCAGGTGACACTTAGTGTTGCCTGAGTTTAAATTTTGTTCATATTGAAATTAATTGTGGAGTTAAATGGCAGAGTGTGACTGTGTGATATTTTTTTTACTACAGTTGGCAAAGTCAATCCACTAAAATATTTCCCAATGGAAATTAGATTTTTGCTTGTGTAAGCGATTCGGCAGAATCTGTTCTCTACCCGTTGGTAATTCTTCATTTTTAAAAGGAAAAGCAAAATTTGGGTTTGTATTTCAATCAAAATGGGAAAGTTTTCTTTAGGATCCCCGATCCCTCCTGGGAGCTGGCACTGCCATCTTTCCCGTGTTTGTCCTCCTGGTTTGGTCTCCCCCTGCCCTGCACCGGTGGCTTTTCAGAGGAGGCACTGGGGTACCTGGCGGCAGGCGCAGCCTGAGCGCAAAGCCCGGCAGAAAACAGGGGTGATGGTGAACCTCAACCCTTTGAAGGTGACTTATGATGCTCCGGGCATTCAGAGGACAAATGGTGCTTTGCAAACGGCAGTGGGACATGGGGACAAGTTAGAACCAGGTGGGTTTTTGGCAGAGATAGAAGTGTCGGATGACACGAGTCTGAAGGGAAGAGCCTGTATCCACTCTGAAGGATGCAGAGAAGTTAACGGCACCAGAAAAGTGTTGGGTTTGGGGCTGTAAGCGTGGACTGACAGTAAGAATAGAATAAAGTATTAAATGGGTGCTCGTTAAATAAGCACTAAACTAGTTAGTGAGTGCGTCAACGGTATTTTGAGAAGAAAATATAAATTATAGTGTCACATAAATTAAGGGCTACAATCGCGACCTCCAGCAGGGCTCGGCTGAAGCTGCGCACAGCCTCAGTTCTGGCATTTCCTTCGTTTTGAATCTTTATTTTTACACTCTCAGTTCAATATATGCTGCACGTATCTGGGATGCGCCTACGTGCATATGTGCAAAGGCATGAACTATGTATGGGTTCATTAACGTACAGATCAATTAGCTTTTTTGTAGTGTTTACGTTCTAGAAATTGGCCCCATTAATCACTGCACCAAGGAGGGGAGTGAGTCAGTATGTCTGGTCATTCTACTCCTCCACTTTTTTCGGTTTTGTTGAGTAAAAAAAAGATAGTGGTACACCTGATACCTATCACTCACCTCTAATAGAAGCCTGTCTCACCCGCTCTGAAATATCATTGATGGGATCCACAAGCCCCATATTATTTACGGCCATACTTCAGTTGTATTATATTTACTACAATTTTTCTAAACATCTAACATAAATCCCTCTCGCTGTGAGTTCGACTGATTTCAGGAATTGTGTAGCCAGCTGAAGCAGAGAGGTGATCATCCCCCTGTACTCAGCCCTGGTGAGGCCACACCTCCAGTACTGTGTCCAGTTTTGGGCCCCTCACCACAAGAAAGACATCGAGGCCCTGGAGCGTGTCCAGAGAAGGGCAACGAAACTGGTGAAGGGGCTGGAGCACAGGTCTTATGAGGAGCGGCTGAGGGAACTGGGACTGTTTAGTCTGGAGAAGAGGAGGCTCAGGGGAGACCTCATTGCTCTCTACAACTATCTGAAAGGAAGTTGTGGTGAGCTGGGGGTCGGCCTCTTCTCGCAGATAACCAGCGACAGGACAAGGGGAAATGGCTGCAAGTTGCGCCAGGGGAGGTTCAGGTTGGAGATTAGGAGAAATTTCTTCTCAGAAAGGGTGGTCAGGCATTGGAACAGGTTGCCCAGGGAGGTGGGGGAGTCCCCGTCCCTGGGGGTGTTTAAGGAAAGGTTAGACGTGGTACTGAAGGACATGGTTTAGTGGGTAATAGGTGGTGGGGGGACGGTTGGACTGGATGATCCTTGAGGTCTCTTCCAACCTTAATGATTCGATTCTATTCTATTCTACTTTATTCTTCTAGTCTTATTCTTAGTGGACATGGAAAACAGTTGATAACAGTCTTAGGTATAAATAACCTATGAGGATTGTTGTTGTCTTGTATCTGTCTTCAGTTTTTTCTAAGAAGCCAACTCAATACTTCTCAACTTTCCTTATACATGTTGTTTTAGAAATCTCTTAGGATTTCTCTGAAGCTTTTTCCAGTTGCCTATTGTGTGGGCACAGAATAACTGTGTCAATACAGACACAACATCCCTCCCAATACCTGGCAGGCCAAGCTCTTCTGTAAATACTTCAGCGATACTCTGCTCACGCCTGGCTCACGCGCAGAACTAGTGAGCAGTGGCTCTCTGTTGCTCAGCTCCCTTCTCCTCCGCCGTGATGCTCATAGTCGCTTCTGGTCTCTTCATCTGGTGTTTGCTTTTGGGTAAATCTTTGCATATCAGAAGCAGCCCAGCAGAGGGGGTGCAGGTCTCCTTTTTAAATTAGGGTTAAGAGATGATTTGCATTGAACTGCATTAATTGCTTTTTAGCCTTGCACCACCAAAGTTTCACTTTATGAAACAATGTTGGACCTGTATATACGACCACATGGCTGCTGTCACCCAATGTCACACATGTGAACACTGGAATATTTGGTTTGCTGATACTTGGAAACAGTCAGAGGAGCAGAGGGCCCTCATCAATGTTTAATCAGTGCTTAAGGGGCCACTATTCTCCGTGGCCTCTGAGAGTGCTGCTTGAGCAAGAATTGCAAAATTCAACCTCTGGAGAACAGCCTAGTGATAGTGCAGGTTCTTATTACGTGTCAAAGACAATTTATAAAGTAAGCTGAGAGCAGAGGTGAACCTGAGGGAAGAGAGATCTTGAACTTTTCCCAGAGGCCAGGAAGTCATTTCAGGATTTGGATACGTTCCTCCTAGAGAAGTACTTGCACCAGTGGAGTTCAGACTCTCAGCTGAAAACAAGTAAATACTAGAAAGAGTGCTCAGGGCTGCTTTATCCACATACACACAGTGATGGTGAGCCTGGCAGAAACGGATACTGTATTATCAAGGGAAATATCCCCTGAACTGAAAAAGGAAATGTTTGGTAGAGTCAAATCAGTTACTACCAGAATATTCGCAAAACACAAACAGACCTGCATTGTCCTCTGAATACAGTGGCATACATCAGTGAAATTGTCTGCTGGTGCAAAAGAAGAGAGACTGTGGATCGTCAGATAAAATAAACCTGGAGTTTGCCTACATTGACAGAGCCCCTTAAGTCCTTGAGATGCTTCCTGGTTAAGTGTGCAGGCTACGAGCTAAATTAACAGTGGGATACATGTGAACTTTGACCGTTCCTCTTAATGGAGAGTTAAGATAACAAGTGGCCTGACTGGATAGCTTCTCAAGCTGGTGCTTGTTAAAAAGGCAGACGTGCTATAACATGAACCACTTGGCTATAAACTACGGCAAGACCCATTTGGGCACTGCAGCTTGAGTCGTTCCTTGTTGCGGTATCTCGGCAAGGCTGGAGCAGGCGAAGGTTGGGAAGTCAGGTCCAGCTCTTCCCTTCCACGTGCAGTCAAGCATGAAGAAGCTGAAGACTTCTTCTGCAAGGACCCAATTAAACATAGGGAAGCACTTCACCAGGCAGTGAAAGTTTTCACCTTCCTGGTTTTGAAGCTGCATTCCTTTGATGAGATGATTTAAAATAAACAATTTGTCCCACCTTTGGCATTGAACAAAAGGGGATTTAGAGTAAACCAAGAAGCAAGTCCTCGGGACAAGCCAGAACACACTGCCAACGCCCCTGTCCTCACCTGCCCCAGGAGAGCTCAAGCAGCCAATAACCGAATGCAGTTTGCAGCATGGATGTTTTATCCTGTCTTATGCTCAGATGATGGAAACACATCCCTAAACATGTTTTCCATAGCAAGGCAGCTGCTATTGGGCAAACACAGCTCTCCCCAGGCACTCTGCAGGGTGCTCCCCGTGTCCTTCTCACCTCTGAACTCACCACATTGTCAGCGTCCGTCTTATACAGAGAACCTCAACACTCCAAGAAGCTTGATCTACGTTTGCTTTGCCCTGACACGAGTCATCGCAACATGCGTTGCAGGGATGGTTTGCATCCTCGGCAGAGACAGACGGGGTGTATTTGCACACCAAAATAAGCTGTAGTTGTAGTGCGTGTAAGTGTGCTAGTGTTGTGAAAGCAGAGTTGGAGGGGGTTACCTGGGCTGGGAGTGATGTCCCTGCCTCCCACCGCACACGGCAGCCATCGCTCTCCATCACCTCTTATTTTCCAACAACAAATCAGCATTTTCTAGGGCAAATATAATCTTTTCATGTCACCAACTACGAGTCCCTTATTAGCCAGAAATGAAGGGTCACACATCATACGCGTGCCATGCACCTCAGAGGGCTTGTACTGCTCCAAGACTCAAACAGGTAATAAGAAACAAGAATTGACGAGACTAATGAGTCCACCAAAACTGTAAACACGTTAGTTTGGGGTTTTTTAGTGCATTTGATAAAAGTGGACTTTTAGCTCGTTATTTATAATGGTTTCTCCATGAAATGGGAATTGCAAGCTAGTAATAACATTGTTCAGTTTTATGGCATCTCTCCTCTGAAGATCTTAAAGTATTTTTAAAGCGTTAGCTCATTACCTGTGGCAACATACCTGTCAGATAGGTAGATGAAGGGGTAAATCAGCAGCGAACTTCCCCCAGCGCCGGAATAGTGCCGTGTTTTGGCTGGCGCACGACTGCTGCTGCCAGCCGGGGAAAGAGCATCTCGGGGAAGGGAACGGAGCAGGGTCTCTAACGCAGTGGGAAATGTAAATTCCTAAAGATGGAGTTTATGAGGGCTGCATGGGATTACCCCTGTTGAGATTTATCTGCTGGTGTCTGGCATGTGACATCTTTAAAGTCATGTTTGCCACGCTGCTTTTTATTTTTTCCGCTATTGAAAGGAAGAAACTAAAGAGAAGGCAGCACGGCATGTCCCAACCCCAGAGGAGGGCTCACGGCTTCAGCTTCCTCTCATAAGGAAGACCATTGTTTCTGCAGTGCTTTGGGCAGAACAACTGGCTCTGCTCACCCCCTGTGTGGCTGGGGCAGATGAGCTCGACGGATGGCGACAGCCCGGGGACCCTCCCCGCCGTGGCTCTGCCAACCACAGCTGCTTTCGCTGAGCAAGAGTTGGAAACCTCCACCAGACTCTCCTCCTGGCCTAGGGAGAACGACCCTGAATATCATGGAGCATGTGGCACTTAGGAACATGGTTTAGTGGTGGACTTGGCAGTGTTAGATTTATTGTTGGACTCAATAATCTTAAAGGTCTTTTCCAAGCTACATGACTCTCTGATTCTATGATTCATGGTGCTCGATTCTGGCTCAGGCCCTTTGCCACGCTAATAAGGATTGACTTTGCTTTCCAAAGACTCTTCTTAGAGAAGGTGTCGCCCCAGCTTACAAAACCCCAAATAAGCAGTTTGCAGCTCTCTGTAATAGGACGGTCTGAAATATAGAACACCAAACATAGTGCAAACAAAACAGAAATAAAACCAGTACTGCTCACCCGTAATCATAAACTGTACCAAAACCCACCCCAGCCACTGCGCTGCCCCAGCGCTTGGTTCCCTTCCACACACAGGCGTAGATTCGCCTTCTCCAAAGTACCCCCGCCCCCAGGCAGCACATACCAGCTCTGCGCTGCGGTTGCCTTGTGGTGGTGCATAATTTTTATTTGTCCTGCTATTTGTTGCTAGGACCGTAGAAATGCGGGAAAGGGGGGCTGGGAGGGACTCCTCGGCTCAGGGTGGCCAAGCCCTTGGTGTTGCAAGGCACCACATCATCCAGCTGCTGTTCTGCGCTGAGTGAAAGGTTTTCTTCTCACTATTCTTCCTTTTGGGTAAATGTTCCAAAATACTGTGTCTTGGCAGCTAGAGATGGGCTAACCTCCCGCCCAAACGCCTTTGGTCAATTTTTGCCCTGATGTTCTTTGTGCCAGCGTTGTTCCCGAACACAAATAGCTCTTCTCTCCTGCTCCCGCTCCCTTCCTCAGGTGTCACCTTCTGGATGTTCTTCCTATTTTTATCTGTTGACCTTGTGCAAGTTAGAGCTGAGTATTTTCAATGCACTTACAGTACCTGCTCATGATGTTTTGGAAGCTTCCAAGCTTTTTTGGAGGGGGCCTGGTATTATGCACCCCATGAAGCATGCCTGCAGCTCTGCTGTCTTCACGTGGTTGCACCTGTGTCTGGAGCTCTGACAGTGATGGTTGCGTGCATCGTCCTATAGCTACACTTCTTCAAGCAGCGTTCAGTTTATTTTTGTTGTTTATTCTAAAGTTTGTGCTGGATTTTTTTTTCCCTTTGAAAACGTAAACAATTTGTGTGAAAGTCAGACAAATTACCTCACAAGCGCCAAGTCTGTATTTGCTCAGAACGGCACTTCGGGTGCCTCCTGGGGCCGTTTTCTAACACGTGCTGGGTTCCCTACTCGCATTGCATCTGTCATAGCACAGGTCCCCCTCGGTGCCCAGGTGTCCAACATGCTGTCGCATTGCAGCTTGCGGTCCTGTTGCAGCATTGCCGTCCCACTGCAGCATTGCCGTCCCACTGCAGCATTGCCATCTCGCGCCAGCGGTACTGTCCTGTGGCTCACAATCTCATCGCGCGACGCTGTCTTGGTCAGTAGATGTGCTGTGGGTGAACCAGGCACCTTTTTTTGATCTTCCCCATTTTCATGGTGTCTGCAGAATCTATTTTTCTATCACCATGAAGATTCTGAGGATGACTTCAGGGAGTCGTGAAACCTTACCTGGGTCAACGAAACAGCTAGTTTTGTTGACAACAGTTGAAGTAGGCGCTGCGAGCATCTAGTGGCAAGTTCTTGCTATGGGTGCTGCCACTTGCCTAGCCCAAACTCTGCCTTTCAGCCTGGAAAGCACATCCAAGACTTTTGTCTTCTAGGAAACGCACAGTGTGTGTATGAGGCTTTGGGGGGATTGACTGAGCTGGATTGCCTTCATTTAGGGAAGTAAAAGCGTGCTGAATTTGTTAGATCTCAATGAGTTTCCTTCCAATACTGAGCCACTTTTTAAAAATAAAAATAGCCAACTTATTTCAATAGAGCAAAGGGTTAAAGCCTCAATTACAAGATCAGCAATTATATTAACAATAAATCATAGAAACTAAAAAAAAAAAAATAGAAGGCACTTTGCCATCATCCCTTGCCGTAGCTGCCAGGCAGGGTTTCCCTGCAGCCATCTGCAGTGCAGAGCAAGGCAGAGCACAGCCTCTGCCCTCGGTTTCTTTGAAACCTGGCTCAGACCCTGGGCAGAGCGGCAGCTCAGCACTGCGGCTCAGCACCACAGCCCCCGCATGGTCCCGCAGGATGGCCCCAGGAAGCCCACCCTGGCTGCTCGCAGGGTCCCCAGGGCTGGCACAACCCCTCTACTCTTCTTCCAGGCAGAATCACCTCTGCCAGCTGCCTGTAGCTTCCTGCCTCCCCCTTCTTCCTGCCTGTACGTGTAGTTTGGTGTACTCCCAAGCTCTCGTTCAGTGGTTCTTTGCAGAGGCAGCGCACAGCAGATGGGAAAGACGCCCATGGGCTTTGGCTTGGGAGGTCCAAGTCCATCCCATTCCCTAATCTCTGCTCAGCTCGTAGCCTTTGGCTTGCTCAGTCCCATGGCTCCATTTGCTCCAGGACTCAGAAATATTCCCAACCAGTCTACTCCAGCTGAACCAGATGAGCCAGAGATGTGTGGAAACCTCTGGTACAGGCTGCGGCAGAGGCCCGGCCAGCCTGGCCGCACCATGGCTGTTGGCAGGATGCCCCGGCACGGTGGTGGCTCCCGGGGGGCTTTGCTTTCCATGAAAATAGAGCGGGGGTGGTGGTGTTTGAAGCTGTCAAAGCTCAAAATGCAGTCTTCATTTTAATGAAATTGTATCATCTTCTGTGCTACATACTTTCATAAGTTGTGTCCTTACTAATGGCTTTTAAAATTAATTTTTCCTGCTGTGTCAGAGCCGCTGACCTCCCTTACCATATTGCCTCCAGATGTCCAGGAGGGAGCAGGGCGAGTGATCCCTGCGAGCTCCTCACCCCGCCCCCCCTGGGGCTGGCAAAGCCCCCGGCCCCTTCCACTCACATTTTTAGTCAGTTTAAATGAGCAACATCTACAGCCCCCGTCAGAAAGGCAGTCCCACTGCCTCCATCCATGGCTGCTCTTTCCCTTTTCCATCTCCTTTGAAGCATCTGGGGAACTGGTCAGGATTTAAATCACCTTTTTTCCCCAGCGGTTTAAGTGTAACCCAGATGGGTTGTTTTAATTGGGACCTGGGTCGCTGGGACAAGCTCTGCAGCTGTGGCTCATGGTGGGGTGGCCATGGCGGGGACCTGCGGGGTAAGGAGGAGGCGTGTGGACCAACGTCCTCCAGGCTGACGGCCTCTAGAGCTGCATAAAGCAGGAGAAACGTTGGCTGCAGTGCAAAAAGCTTTTAAAAAAGTGAAGTAACTGAAAACCAGCAGGTGAGAGAGCCCTGTGCCTGCTCCCAGCCTGTGCCGGGCAGCAGCTCTGCTCTCCTCGCCGCGTCCCAGATAGCAGAAGTTTGCCAACATGAGGCATTTCCGTGGGCTCTTTATCTGTATCAATATTCCAGGCTGCTTTTTTATTTGCTCCAGATGGGCTACAATAGTTTCCTATCTTCCTTCTTTGGTCTTTTTATCTTTTATTTCAATCCAAACAATTTCTGCGCTTCTTGCCAAACTATATATTGCATCACATTCTTTCCTTCTTCAGACACAATATCCTCCTTGACCCAGGCTGGCATCTTTCCACCTGTCCTGTTGTCTTTATTCCTTCTACAAACTCTTATTTCAACATTAAAAGCAAACCCAGACAGATGTGATATCCTGTTGTCTGTCATCCCAGTTACATAAAATGTCTCTTCGACATCAGGGGGACAAATTCCAATCCCCTAAACTGGAGCCATCCAGGAGGGCTGGACTGAGACCACCACTTTAATAGACATTTTGGTACATACTTTCTCTACGCATCCCTTTTAAGTGAATCCTCTGTTTGCACGTACACCCAACCTCTCTTCCCGGCTGACTCCTGCAGTTGTGTACTGCTGCGTGTGCCAAAAAGTACGTTCTAAATTTCTAAATTGTTTCTGCTTAGCAAGTCAGGACAGCGTTTAACTGCGTAGGTACCCTCCTGCCTCCCAACACCGGCTGCTTTAGAGCAAAAATTCTTTTTGTTATTTGTTCCAATTTGTTATTTCTCGTCTTTAGCAGCTAGAAAAAAAATATTTGCGGAGACCCTTTTGAGTGTTTCTATTCACGTTGTCAATATTTCCAATGTCACCTCTGCATACTTTAGTCTTTTGAGGGAAGGCTAAGGACAGCCTGCTTCTAGGAATAAATGAAAGCTACTCCTCCTGATGGAGAGTGTTTGAGGTACTGATGGTACCGTCGCAGTGTCATTTCTCAGCACCTCCAAATGCCAGGCAATGGTCCCATGTAGCCACGGACACTTAATTGAACAGATCATGCTGGATTTCCTCTCAACACTTCTGTTTCCTGTAATTTTTTAAAATTTATTTTACATGGACAATGCAAAAAAAGAAGTGCAAAGTAAGAAATTTATTCTAATATCTCCAACAAAAAAAAAAAGAGAGAAACTGCTCTACTGGTAAGTTCAAGCTAATTTGACTAATAAGTCAAAACTAATTCAAGCAAATCATAATACTGGGGTAATTTCCTGTCATTTCAAAGTGGGTGCAAAGGTACCTTTGAGTAGTTAATCTGGTGCACAGGCTTGTGAGGGGTTATTTGAGACTATTGATGTGCAAGGAGGAAGAATCCGGTTTGCCTCTTGAATGTATGAATATTAATGAGTTTGCACTGGCACAAATTTGGTATCATTGTGGCAAATCCTTAATACAGAGCTAGGTATACCAGGTGAAGATGCATTTGAACTGTCTTTTTTTCTTTTTCTTATTTACTTTGTACAGATTAAAATTTTCTGCCATAGAAAGGACATTTTAAGCTGGGATAATTTGGATCCATTTGTAGTTAAGGAAAATATTTTAACGTTGCTATGTGAACAGCTTTGACTCGATGTTGTATTTGAACAGATATACTTCCTATAAGAGAAATGCAATTTAAATTTCCTTAATTACTAAATAATACATAAGAGAAGTGAAAGAATCAATGCCTTTCCAGACTCACACCTACAGAAGTGCCAGCTAAAAGATGGAGTTATCTGTAGCTTTGCTCTGATCTATCTGAGGCTGCTGTATCCACGGCCCCATCTTAATTTGTCATTCACACTGGAAAGCAGCTAAAGGGTCTGCTGGGAGATTCTTTCACTGCTGCTGTTAAAAAAGGCCATTTTCTTTGCAAGCCATTTGTCTCTGCCTTGTTTATAACAGCAGGAGGTATGGCTACACATGTCTATCATATTTTACAGGGCCATTGGTGATAAGATGATCAAAAGAATGCAGACTCTTTGCAACCACTTGAGTCCAACAACCCATATATATCCAATACGATGAATGGATTATTCTACTTTTCTCTCATTTTAAACATACAGTCATTTCCAATAAGACCGTCAAATGCGAACAGATTCTGCCCAATATATACAGTGGCTGTGCAGCGTTATCGAGTGGATAATTAACCGACAAGGGTATCAGAGACATTTTGTAAATGGTAAGTATTCCTCCACCTTTGATGAATCACTAGCAATAAATTTGCAAGAGGCTTTGTGGGAAGTCCCCGCTAATTTTCACAACGCAGTAACATTAATTTCCTATGAATTTTTTAGTAGGCAGAGGTAGCACCTGGAAACTGCCCACGCTTTAGTGACTCCTACTAAAGCGATTGCATTAGACATTTCATTTTGATTAGGTAAAGATCATCTCCATCAATGCGTGGAGAACACTGCGTTATTTAGCATTATCAAACATTCACATCACAAAATGAGGTAGTGTTTCAAGCGGGGATTGAGACAAACCCACAACCGATCTAGGCTTCATGGTTGCCATAAGGCAACTCAACATCCATGGTGGCAGCGCTCTACAAAATTGACCCTCTGGATGCAAAATATGGAGTCTTGCCATTTGCATTGAAGTGGATGCTCTGCTGATTGCTGGCCACACTGTGCCTATATATAGAATCATAGAATCATTAAGGTTGGAAGAGACCTCCAAGATCATCCAGTCCAACCATCCCCCCACCACCTATTACCCACTAAACCATGTCCCTCAGTACTACATCCAACCTTTCCTTAAACACCCGCAGGGATGGTGACTCCCCCCCTCCCTGGGCAACCTGTTCCAATGCCCAACCACCCTTTCCGAGAAGAAACTTCTCCTAATCTCCAACCTGACCCTCCCCTGGCTCAACCTGCGGCCATTCCCTCTTGTCCCATTGCTGGTTATCTATGAGAAGCAGCTGAGCCCCAGCTCACCACAACTTCCTTTCAGGTAGTTGTAGAGGGCAATAAGGTCTCCCCTGAGCCTCCTCTTCTCCAGACTAAACAGTCCCAATTCCCTCAGCCACTTCTCATAAGACCTGTGCTCCAGCCCCTTCACCAGTTTCGTTGCCCTTCTCTGGACACGCTCCAGGGCCTCGATGTCTTTCTTGTGGTGAGGGGCCCAAAACTGGACACAGTACTGGAGGTGCGGCCTCACCAGGGCTGAGTACAGGGGGACGATCACCTCCCTGCTCCTGCTGGCTGCACTATTCCTGATACCAGCCAGGATGCCAGTGGCCTTCTTGGCCACCAGGGCACACTGCCAGCTCATGTCCAGGCGAGCGTCGACTAACACCCCCAGATCCTTTTCCTCCAGGCAGCTTTCCAGCCACCCCGCCCCCAGCCTGTAGCGCTGCCTGGGGTTGTTGTGACCAAAGTGCAGGACCCAGCACGTTGCCACATTGAGGCTCATCCCATTGGCCTCTGCCCATCAATCCAACCTGTCCAGGTCCCTCTGCAGAGCCATCCTACCCTCCGGCAGATCAACACTTACCCCCAGCTTGGTGTCGTCTGCAAACCTACTGAGGGTGCACTTCAATTCCCTCATCCAAATCATCAACAAAGATGTTGAAGAGGATGGGTCCCAGCACCGACCCGTGGGGAACACCACTTGTGACCAGTCGCCAGCAGGATTTCACTCCATTCACCACCACTCTCTGGGCCCGGCCATCCAGACAGTTTGTAACCCAGCAAAGAGTGTGACCTGTCTGAGCCATGGGCCTCCAGCTTCTCCAGGAGAATGCTGTGGGAGATATACATACGGGTTCCTTGCCAGGAGGGCTAATGGTGCCCATACACACTAGCCAAATCACTGTAGTATTCCTGTGGAGTTGTGATCTCATTTGTACATAGCTATCATTGTACCACCTTCCTTTGAACTTCTTGCTGCAATGAAGACATGGAAAAACTTTAGAGGAGTTCAGTCACATCTTAACAAAGGATTAATTGGAAATGTTTGGTTTTCTCCTTAATGCCATGGAGGGCCTTTGTACTTTTACCGGGTTTGCAGTCTTTAATGGTCAACTCCCATCTTCTTCTTGAATGAGATATCCTCCAGGGCCTTCAAACACCTCCAGAGTGAACATGGTCTCTTGACCGTGCTTCCATAATCTGCCAGCATAAGGTGAAATATAAGCAAAGTCAAGCTATGATTACATTATGTAATGCATTTGCTGTCACCAGCCAATCTACTAAACGAACCTTTCAAAATGCTATCTTTCTTGTCCACCCTCTGACCCTACTTTTGTCTTCACTCATGAGAAGGACTGCAAATAATGCCCTGTGACATTTAAATGCAATCTTCTAACAGGAGCCTTTTCATATGTGTTAGATTCAACCTTCACGATTAAGGGCATGAATAACTGGAAAATAAAGGTCCGGTTCTTTGCCACAGCTCAGCTGTTCGTTAGGAGGTGGTGGAGCTGAAATGTGTGATAAGAATCAGAAGGCAGAGCCAGACTGATAAGCAGTCTAATCCTGTTGATGGAAGAAGAAAAAGAAAAGCAGCTGGGATTTTTCACTCTTGTTTCTTTAATTAAGTCTAGACTATATGTGTTGTGCAGCTTGGAAATATCTGGAATTACTCATCAAATCGCATTCGGATTATGATGTCAATAATCAAATTAAAAGAATGAGCAGAGAATGAATTTAGGAAAGAAGAAATATTGGATTTGCAGATCCATGTTGCTTAATAGAACACCCCTGAATGTCAGAGAGTGAAATGTTCTTTCTTCCCAGTTTGTAAAATTTATTCTAGCCAGCACTTCTGGTTCCCATGAAACTAGAATTTTACATCACTAACACCAGAGAAGTGATGTGGATGAGAAGATTTCGCTTCTTACCCTCTCTTTCCGTTTAAAAAATACCCATTTCAGCCTTCAAATGGATTTTTTTCCCAGAAAATCTCAAATTGTGTAAGAAAAAAGCAACTACAGAGTTTTACGATCTCTAGTCTGAGGGTTTAGTCTTCACAGACCGTACACAATTTCACTGTATTTTCTTTTAAAAGCCTGTCTTTAATGAACCAGCTACGGCTTCAGACCTGTAATGATTTCTATGTGTGTCTAACTTTAGGCTAGAGGAGAATTTCAGATGAGTATCTGTGTACTCCAAACATAGTAAAATGGTGGCTTGATTGGAGTTTTCTGTTGGTACTTGCTATAACAAAGAAGAAATAGCGATGGATAAAGAGTAAGCCAAAAAAAACTGTGGAGGCATGGAGTAAGACATAATGTGAATCAGTTAGGCACAAATCACTCTTCTCCCTGCTCCTTCGTTAGCTGCAGGACTTAAACCAGCGCCTCGTCTCGTCACCAGTCACATTTTGGAGGAGCGTGTCGGTAGGCACCATCTGTCACCAGAATTGACAGTGACACTGTTTCTTCGAGAAAAATACTTTAAGAGCAGGTAAGTGACTGGATCCTCTGGATTCATACCTGAAGTGCGTGTTTTGAGTGTTATTTAACTGGCCCATAAATGAGCTGTTTAATTAACAGGCAGACTAAGTAGTTTAGAATACACAATTATATTTTGAATGCAGACTTAAAACCCGATCTCTTTGATGGCTTCTCTGTTTTTTTTCAGTTCAGGAATACTTATTTAGTTGATCTGTCAAAAAATGTTAAGTCTAAAGTGATTGTGTCAATATCTGCTATTTTCCATCAACTGGAAAACCTCTCAAAGATTTTTTTTTTTTTTAAATCTTGTAACATTCCAAAAGTTACAGATTCAGGTGCATCCAACCTTTCTTTTGGCAGACCTGTATCTATTTCTCTCACTGTTACTGGTAGCAAAATTAATTACTGTGCTTAAATGTGATCCTGACTCTGCAGGGTTCACACTCCTGTCCACAGGATAGCTGCAATTCGCAGTGACAACACAGGTCTGGGGTTTTGTGGGAATAAATTCCACTAAGAAAAGTAGATGTCATCTGCACCTGCGGTGGTGCAGAGATTATAAGGTCTGCTTTTTGGAGGGGATAGATCATTAAAACTGTAATAAAAGCTGTAACAAAACAAAAGGTGGCTATGTACTCTGAAAAAAAATGACAAAAAGACAGATACATTGATTTTCTTAACTTTGGTGCTGCTTTACACTCTGACACTGATTCGCTCTGATAGCATTCCCCAGAAGAATGCAAATTCTAGCTTTCCATTCATGTCTTGCAAGATAGCAATATTCAAATCAGTATTTTTCAGCTATTAAAATACACATTTCCTTTACTTCTGTAGGTCTTAATGAGTGGCCAAATTCCAGAACACTGAGCTGGATACACTGAAAACGTAACCACCTGCAGATGGTGTCATTTAGGCATTTATTTAGGTGCACATTAGGTATTCCTAAAAATGTAATAAAAGAAAATTCCACTTATTGACTGCGTAATTTCAGAGACCATAACCAGCTCAAGGTGTTCCTGGAGCACAGGCTATGGTGAGGATCCCGCTGCAGCCCGGCTGCTAAAGGCTAAAGAATTCCAGATGTGCTGGGCCAGAGAAGGAGGATGGGGAGGGTAGGGCTCCAGGCACAGAGGGGGGTGCTCGTTAGGCAGGAAAGGCCCCTGGGCTTTGGCCTTCGTTCTTGGGATCATATTTTAATCAATGGTTGTTGAATGTAAAATGCACAACAGAGCAGAGCCTGGTGCCCAGGCTTGGAAACTTGGCTGCTGAGTGATGTGCCCAGTAGACAAAGCTGTTGATGGAGGTGGACTGGGTCGGGCTGGGTCCTGAGAAGGTGATGATGCACCACAGAGATGACTATCACTCAATGTGGTGAGTGCAGCTCCACCCTGCCGTAACTTCAGAAAAGACTTCCCAGAACAGCGGGAGATGGAGAGAGAGACACCTGGGTCCTGCTGAACATGCAATCCCAAATCACAAGAACGCTCCTCAGCAACTTCCTCCACGACTGGCCACATCCCTCATCCAGACGGGCTGGTGAAACCTGTTAGAGAGCACACTCTCACTGCGTGGCTCTCCTCAGGCTTGCCTACCACTCTTCGTGAGCTTTGATTACGTGCTGGAGTTGAGCGATTTAAATTTCATGGACATGTTTTTGCTCACCCACCGGGGATGACCGTGTTGGCCAGTGGCTCTCGGGGCACACAGCTCTGCACCCAGGAGCATGCTGGATCCTTTGCATGTCCTTGGAGACAAAGACCTTGTCAGCCTGTTTACAAAGCGCTCCACAAACATATCAGGAGGTCTAGCAGAAGTTTCTGCCTTGCCCTACGAGCCTTGCCTCACACACGGCCGGGCCCCGGCTGACAGTGATATTAATAGCGGTGCGATACCGCGTTTAAAGTGTCTGCTCAGCGTTTAGAGCGAAATTCAGATTAGGGACCTCAAGGAATCCCCGTGCCAGGGACAGCTGAGCTATATACTGTGTCCCAAGAGATGGGAGAGACGGATGGCTCTCACGTTCTCCCTGTCACCACTACAAATACTTCCCTCCAATTGATCTTGCTGTGACAGTGAAACTCTTTTGGTCCCCTGGGAGATCATCCCCTTATATGCCTTAAAAATCGCGGTTCAGGTCAGTGTAAAACTGGCACCGCGTCGTACAGCAGGTTCATGGCACATCAGGGAACAACTGCGTGGTGCTCACTGCTGTGTTTATGTTCTTTCCCGTGGCAAGACATTGTCCCCCGGCCACGAGAGAAGATAACTGCACTTTGTTGCAAGACAGGAGTCCAGGACTGCATGGAAGGTACACCAGAAGTTTTGCTTTTCTCAAATAATAAAAATGAGGTAATTTTGATTTTGAGAATGAAGCCAAAGGAAAAAGAAAAGGAAAAAACCCACCCCCCCACATTTCGGTGCTGTGAATTCCATGGCATCAACAGGGAGATAAAAGAAGAGATGCAGAAGGAAGATAAAGAGATTAGAGCATCAGAATGATTACAAGTATTGCCGGTAGCAGTGCCTGTTCCCAAGGCTGCCTGCCATTTCTCAACGATAAGATCCAGGTTTTAAGGTTTGGGGGTTTTTTTATGTTTGTGCTGGAAAGCTCCTAGCTATTTTTTGCTTTAGACTCCAAGATATTCACGCTGAAGGGCTCAGCCAGTTCTGCGAATGAGGTTATAGAAAACTATAAACAAAGTTGTTTTGTTGAAAAAAGAGGAAAGCTGGGGTTGTTGAAGTTTTGCCACACTGGCCAAGAGCGTGCCCTTTGATACACCTATGAAAATCCAGCCAGATTTAGCCAAATTATAACTCTCTGACAAACTATGGCTTGCATATAATCACTGGGTCTTTGAAAGAGTCGGGCAGCTCCAGGGGCGGAAGGATACTGTGAAAAGCCAGCGATTCCCACACCTAAGGTAGAGGTAAATATTGCTTGTGTGATTGGGAAGAAGATTGATGCTGGATGTGATGAGAGGTCCAACCCTGTACTCTTTGACTCCCGAGGCAGATGATGTCAGTAGCTGTTCTGGCCTTGCGAAGGTTCCCATCTGGCATCCGCTGCTGAGCCAGACGTGCGCTCACTCCGATGCAGGGTGCTGCTGTTGCAAGATGATACGGAAGTTGAAAACAAGCTTAAAAAATAAAAGGGAAAAATAAAGAGAAAGCATCCGATACTATTTTTTAAAACATTTTTCAGATTATCCAAAAATTGTAGAAAAAGTGGAAGTAACACAATATTTTGATTTTAGCAATAATCTCACAAACAGTACCTTTCTAAGCATGCTGGCTCTTTCCATTCGCTGTGCATAGCTACAATATAACACAGAAAGAGAAGAATGAGAAGAACCACGGAAGAATGAAGAGATAAGAAATGTGAATTAGAAATTTCTATCCTTTGTTTCACAGCATGGGCATGTCCTTTTATCCATAAGCATGAAAAATGCTTAATAATTCATATGGTCTTGATTCAGGAGAAAACCATGGATATCCAAAGAATTCCTTAAACACGTTTCAAACATAGTTTGCCTCTCATTCACAATTTGCTAGGAATATCACCCAGTGAACTACCATATCATAGAATCATAGGATGGCTTGGGTTGGAAGGGACCTTAAAAGATCACCTGGTTCCAGCCCCCTGCCATAGGCAAGGACAACCCCCACCAGATCAGGTTGGCCAGGGCCCTATCCAACCTGGCCCTGAACACCTCCAGGGACAGGGCACCCACAACCTCGCTGGGCAACCTGCTCCAAGGCCTCACCACCCCCACAGCGAAGAACGTCCTCCTAATGTCCAATCCAAATCCATCCTATTCTAGTCCAAAACCATTGCTCCCCATCCTACCACCATCCACCCGAGCAAAGAGTCCCCCTTCAACCCTCCCACAAGACTCCCCCAAGTATTGAAAGGCCACAATGAGGTCACCCCGGAGCCCTCTACCCCCCAGGCCAAACATCCCCAGCTCCTCCAGCCCTTCCCCATAGGAGAGGTGCTCCAGATCCCTGCCCACCCCCGTGGCCCTCCTCCGGACTCACTCCAACAGGACCACGTCTCTCCTGCACCGAGGACCCCAGAGCTGGACACAGTACTCCAAGTGGGGTCCCACGAGGGCAGAGCAGAGGGGGACAACCACCCCCCCTTGACCCACCAGTCACACCTCCTTCAGTGCACCACAGGACACAGCAACTATGTCACTCCTTGATGGATTTCGCCCCTGAACTGCGTGCCATGCTGCTAAATGAGGTTACCCCAGGTACCATACAGGCAAAGCAGACGTTCTGAAGGCATCATGGTGTTGCAGTAAGGAAAGCTCATCAGCCTCCAGTTAGGACGAGGTGCGAGCCTCCGGTGAATACTCTGATGTCTACTGTGGCTGGTGAACTAACTAACAGGCTGGTTCTTTTACAGGTAATTGCCTGATTATATAAAGGTCATGACTGGTAAATTGCCATGGACTGCTGGACAACTGATAAGAAAGAAAAGCCATGTCATCTGCTTTTATGGTTCTATTAATCCCTAACTGTTTGACGGCAGCGTTCCTACACCGTCTTCACTCTTCTACATTGTGACAAATCATGCCTATTATTTTCCTATATCATGAACTTCCGCTGTACTGTCACGCTCCCACAATGGTTTTGTTTCAGGAGAAACAAGATGTGCTGAGATGCCCTTGTGGCCAGACCCCAAATAACTCATCTAGCAAAGAGTAAGAACATGCCAGAGTACCAGGAAGCTCTGCAGGGGATGTTTCTGGCTTTCTCTCCTGTTTTCTCCCTCTGGGGCCAGCAGGAGCAGCAAACCAAGATCCTCGGGCTCTTCCATCGGCTTCCAGTGCCCAACCCACCCTTCCTGTGGCCACCTCTCTCCGGTGGCAGGGACGCCTCTGCCTCTCACTCCTGACATTCATTTTCAGGCGTATTTTTGCACTTGCTTAAAAATTTCAGCCCTGCAAAGATGACAATTTGAAGGCTACGAGTTTGTTTTCTTCCTTACACCATCATTTAGTTAGAATTTAGTATAAAATCAGCTGACCTGAGAGGAGACCGCACCAATAACGCTGTGACACAGCTCTGCTGCTAGCGTCAGGCTTTTCCAGCGCTGAGCTGTACAGCTGGGCACAATGCTCACTTTGAAATCCCACACCACACACGTGGTGGCTTTCATTAAAAATATTATCTGGTGATGATGGTGCCATGGAAAGAACGCTCTCATAGGCACACTGACAGACCCGGGCTGGGGAGGGAGGACACCCAGGCATTTTTTCCATTTTCGTTACTGGTTGTAATCTATAGGGAATGACTGATTAGGTGGGCGGGCGCTGCACTGACTATGAGCTAAAACTTGGAGTTTAGAGTCTTACAGGCGCTACTACAAAAATGGGCACGTATGAGGAGTACAGCCGTAAGAACAGGGTTATACAAATGCTCTCCCCATCAGCAGTTTATGAAGGCTGTTCAAGGAGCAGTTATTTCTGACCTGTAACACAGTTTGTAACCTGCATACAAGGAAACAAGGTTTAGAGAAGCAGTTTCCAGATGCGTTAATCCATTGCTACTTGAAAGATCCTGTATTAAATCCAAGAAGAAGAGATGCTCCCCTTGGCTTGATCCTAACCTGTTGGTATGTTCAACACCTAACTCTCATGAGTCAGCAAAGATCAAACTTATTGAGAGAGCAAGAACTGTAGCCAAAACTAACACAAAGGTGTAACTTCCAGAGGAGAAGATGTTTAAAAATATAATGGGAGGGACGGGAAACTAAACATGGCCATGAGGAAAGTAAGCACTTCAGACTTAGCTGGCATACAGCTATGGCGTGGAGAAAGGACTACGGGCTGGAGAGAGGATCAGGCAGAAGATAAGAGGCTGCCAAGCAAACATTCTGTTTACCTTATAATTTTTTGGAACGTATATTGTATTGCTTGCAGGCGTGAAGATCAGTATCGTAAAAGAAGTGCCACTTTCAAGGAGATTTTCCAAAGGGCAGAGCAGGCTTTCTCAACAGAGGATGCTCCTGGTTTGCCCGGAGAGCGAAGGAACTTGCTGCAAAGTGGAGCAAGTGCGACAGCAGAAGGGACCTCTGTTTTCGTACAGATCTGTACCTGTACGTGCAGTCAGATTACAGTTTTTAAATATAAATTAAATATTTATCTGTAAAGGAACTTTGGAAGTTACATCAATAACGTAATGATCTCTGCAGAGGGATATATGCAATTAATAAACCTTGATTTAGTACATGTTGAATCATACGCTACAGAAATAGTGCTTTTGTCTGGTGCCACCACACGGAGCAGCTATTCTGGAGACATCTCACTTGTTCTGTTTCCCAGCGTTGCCATATACTGACCTATTCGGCATCTGCGTATGCTGCTGTCAAAAGCATGTTTGCTCCCACGGTGGTGCCGGGATTTATATTTGACATATGTTCCTCCAGCACCGAAACTCCAGATTTATTCTTTTCTTGTTTCTTAAAAAAAAAAAGGGGGACATATTTATAGTGTGGCCTCATTTTTGCAGGTCTTAATGGCTGCATTATTTATGCCTGAATGCTGTTAGCACAGCAGAGGCTTCGTCTCTTCCCTGCGTCTTACCGGTCCGTCCCCTCCCCAGCCTGCAGCACGTATACGCTCCACTTCAGGGTACGCCACAACCCGACAGCACCAGGCAAGGGCTCTTCTTTTCTCCATGGCTTGTTCTAATGCAAGTGGAGACAGGTTCAATCCACAGTTGTCTCAGCCTGACCATCTAAGCATATGAAAGTCCAGCCTGGTTTGAGAGGGCGATAAACATCAGGTTATCTGAATTGGCAGTTTTGACTGATGTCCTGTGACTCCAAAGATCACGTAATCTGATATTTTTTTTTAATATCCTATTTTAGATATCCTGTTCTTTCATCCCCATGGCATTTTGGAGGGAGTTGTTTCTCCAGATGTTCTGATGTGTGAAAGTGAGCACGTGTACAACTAATTTAGAAACGGCACCACCGACGGTTACTTCGGTTGCAATTCTGCGTCGGGTCTGCTTCCCAACATCCCGGAGCCGTTCCTGCGCTAACACAGGAGGCCATGAGGCTGCAGGGTGGAAGGGAGGGCTGCGCACTGCTGCTGTGCTGGAAGCTGCCTGGCTCGTCCGGGGAGGCAGCGGCGAAGCATATGGGAACTCCAGGAGGAGTCCGGGTTTGCCGTGAGGGCTGTGGAGTAAATGAGTTTAGGTTGTACATGAAAACGTCAAACCTGTTCAGTCGGTTCCCTCGTCATGAGCAGGATCCCGGGGCTTTGGAACGAGAAGGACAATTGCTTCATTCATTTCCTGAGGTTAGTTTGGTAAAAAAAACGAAACAAGCCTATTTGTAGCAATCACCTTGTGAGTCCGCGGTCGGGTGCGTGACTTGGATGACTTGGACAACTGGAAATGGAATTGAGTGCTCAGCGTTGCGAATGCCGCTAGCTCCTGACTTAGCTCCAGCTGTGACCTTGATTTGATCATTTTTTTATGTAACAAAGTTTACAGAGATGGAGTTTTCTTTTCAAACATGCAGCTAAGGTCAGAAATAAAATAAAAAAATACCAGTAGTTTAGCCAAGATATCTGAAAACGACTCGGCTTTTCCCTGTAATTTAAAACCTTTGCATCCTACACCAGTGAATCTAATAAAAAACCCATAAAATGTAATACGAAAATGACTAGTGTGGAGAGCGAATTTGGCTCGGTTTTGCTTCTCTCTCTCGGGCCCAGGGAAAATATTCCAACAGAAGTCCGAAAGCTTCAGTATGATGGAAAGAAAATTCCTTGTCTTTCAGGTAGCAAATGCTACCTCAGCACTGGAAATACAAGATACCGACGGTGGCAGTTTGGGAGGCGTCCCTTCGGTTCAGATCGCTTTTGCTACACCAGAAACCGTCCTCAGGAAAACTGAAAACAATAAAGTTAGACCCAGAAATCACCGAAATGAGCAGAAGCCAAGGATAAACTGACACGGCTTTTACGTTGTAAGAATTACATTTTATTTATTAAAACCAAACAAAGGAGAGTTTTGGTGATGTCCCTTACAAGACCAGCAGCAGGTAAAACCTGCCCGAGAGCTGCCAGCGGATGCTGCCCGGCCGCAGCCCCCTCCGGCAGGAGGAGGGCTTCGGGTCTGACCCTGCTCCCGCTCTCGACAAAGCAGGGTGGGGAATCACTGCTGGCACCCCGTGCCTCGGGGAAGCCAGAAAATCAACTGTTAAAGCAGATATAAACCACATCTCAAGAAAATAGAATTTGATTATAGAAACTAATACGCTGCTGTATTAATTCTTGGATAATTCTTGTTAACTTGTGGGCTTTGCTGCTGCAGGACACGAGTGACTCTGGTAGGACTCTTAAAACAATTAACTAGTGAAGTGGATATCGAAGCCATCTAGTCACTACGTGTCAGGTTTATTTAAAAATTATATAGACTCGCAGGGCGTTGACGTAAACTGTTAATTAACAAAGAGTAAATCTAGAGGGAATGTATTTTGTAGGTGCCTGGTGTTTGGCATGTCGGGCTCGCTGATCGCTGGGCAGGAACCGCTGCGGGGCGCAAAATAAAAGGACTCCTGCTTTCATTTGCCAAATTTTATTCCCCTGCACGTGTTTTCCCAGAACAACCCAACGTCCGCGCGAGGCTCCTGGCGTGCTCCTGATGAGGCGTGCGAGGAGGAGGGAAGGCGTAAGGCATGAGGAAGGTGAGGGACGGGGAAAGATGCTGCTGCGTATCAGCGGGTGCAGGGGGAAGAGGCTGCCAGACCCGATGGGGTGGCGGAAAGGGGGTTCCCTGCACGGCCCCGAACGTGGGTTCGCTCCTGCCCCGGCACTTCGCCACCCAAAGGGGGTGTTTTTCCAGGGGTCTTGGCTTGGTATGTCCTCCGTGCCGCTCCTCCCGGGAGGCCAGCCGCTGCCTGCGTGCCACCCAGCGGGTTCGCCTTTGCGTGCCGTCCCCGCAGTTCGGTATTTCCCGGCCCCGTCGCAGGACACACGTTTTCTCAAGCCCCGCTGCTCGGCAGGAGCCCGTGCTGCGCGGTGCCGCCGCGGGAGGGCCGCCTTCGCGCCCCGGGTAGCGAGGGCAGAGAGGAACATCGCGCTCTGATTTTAAAGAAAAGATTTAAAAAATAAAAAAGGAGCGTAAAAAAAAGTTTTTAAAAAGTAAAAAAAAAAAAAAAGGTTAAAAA
>VWZZ01001617.1:375880-387361 GCA_013399095.1 Psophia crepitans | reverse complement strand
CGGCCCCGGCCTCGGGGCCGAGCCCGCCGCGGTGCGGGCGGTGCGGGGCTGGGTGCTGACCTGCCTCCCGCCGGGCACCCCGCTGCCGGCTGGCCGGGAGCCGCGCCGGGTGCTGCCCCAAAGCTCGGGGTGGAGGAATGCTTCCCGGCCCGAGCGTGCGCCTGGGCAAGTTTATTCAGATGCTGTAGTTCACTCCGGGGTTTGGGGGAAGGTGGTGATGAGGAGTTATTTGCATCTCGGCCTGGGAGGCTGCATCTTAATGGGGTGTTCGGTGCAGGGACTGGTCGGACTGGCAGGGTGTGCTGGTACCTGCGCTACAGCCGTGGGCTGCGGACCCTCCCGCGGGGGGGGGAGAGGTGAAATCAGATCCCAGGCGGCTTTCAGGGGAAGGTATGGTCAGTAGCAAATGCAGTTTTAAAAGCCTCCCGAATTGAAAAGGAGACACTTTCATAGGATCAGCAGGGGTCTCTACCCAAATGGCCTTTTATCTTCTCTAAACTGGCTTCATTCTCTCACCTCCGAAGCATCATTGTGTTGGCCGGCCTCCTAGGGCTGCGTTTTGTCCGGGGCAACACTGAGCTGGCTCTTGTCCTTGAGGCTAAGAAGCCGTGGGTTTAAATGACCTCACTTAACAAGGTAGATTATTGATGTATGGAATTCAAGGAAGTCACTTTTTCCCCCTGTGCCGTGCATATGCATGTATGTATTTTCCCTCAAAAGGTACGAGCATAATCCTGTAACTGGTGGAGCCTCTGGTTAATGCAAATTAAGTCAGTATAATTGTATTGCTAAATCTGTTTCTGGTGTGAAGAAAAAAAATCTAATAGGATCATCTCAACACATACTGTCTTGAAAAATGCGACTGATAAAAATATCTGTGGGTACCGTGCTGCGATACGCAGGCTAACCGTAGGATGAGCCGGTTTTTCTTTCCAAGAATCATACCGGTGGCACGGACTTGGGGACAATCTGGATGCCGGTGCACAGGGATGCGAATAACGTCGAAACTCTGTTTACTGGTAGTTGGATATTTAAAGCCCCAAGATAATTTAGTGCTGTGAAACTGGTAGTTAAACCCTGAAAACCCTTTTCATACTGAGCTCTATTTTTATATGCTTAATATTTTGGCTGCCTTAACTCCCATCAAGCTAATGCACAGCCTGTCCTTTGCTCTCCCCTGGAACATTATTACAGCTGTTTAAGATTAAACACCGGTGGGAACAAACCTCCCCTGATTGTAGAAGCTTCTTTGCTGACCTCCTACAGTAGAACAAAAAATGTTATGACATGTGTCAGTGCAGCCCCTGCTTCTCACTCGATTTTAGGGCAGAAATTCCCTCAGCCTGCTCAGGCGGGGCTGGGCTGACGCAGAGTCACCCTTTTCTCTGCTTGGTCAGGGCTGTTGGTGAGCGGCGGTGGGTCGCCTGTGCGGCAGGACCGTCGGCACAGCCGGGATGGATGCGCAGGGCGATGCAAACAGGTGCTGGCAGTGGCAGGGCTGTGCCTGGGCGGAATGGAGGGGTGGAAGAGTTTGGAAGAAGAGCGAGAACGCTTTTGGGCTTTAATTGGATATAAATCTAGGGGTGTTGCCCTGGGGTGTTAGAAGGCGGCGTGAAGGCAGGCCCCAAATCAGGACCTAGCGAGAGGAAGTTGCGGTAGCGAGAGGAAGGATTAATATCCAACCATTTGGGAGCTGCAGTTTTATTTAGTTTCATAAACTGCCGAGGAGGAAACGGCAGGATTTAATGCTTCCCTTGCACGCTCCCTTCGTGCTTTGGTCCTGGCCAGTTGTGGCTCCCACGTCCGTACATCCTGGTGATAGGCAGGAGGTGGTGTCATCAGCCGCCGGGATGGGGCGCGATTGTGGGAGAGGGCTTTGGAGGAAGGCTAGGTCTGAGCTGGAGGTGGGGAGGACGCATCCAATGAGTGACGGAGCAGGTGGAGATGCTTCAATAGAGTGGAGGTGAGAGGTTGGTTTGGGTGCGATTGGAGCCTGGAAAAGAGGAAATTGTAGACAGAGCCTCCATAAATGCGGGCGGGGAGGATGAGGTGGAGCCTCCAGAGCGGACACTAAAGGAGAAATGGAAGAGGTAAGAGGAGAACTGTGCGATTTCTGAGCCTTAAGTGCCTGTGTAACTAATATGGAACTCCCGCGGTAGGAAATAAATCAGGTTTCTGCTGGAGCAGCCATCAGTGCTACAAACATGATCTGTCTCCTCAGTACAGTACCTAATTCCTGCAATGCATTCTTGTTATACCAGTGTTTCATGTAATTAGTCCAACAGGAATAGGGAATTAGTGTTTTTAATCTAACGGCGGTACTTTGCTTTGTTGAGGGGAGTGAGTTGTGCGTACTGTCTGCATTGTAATACAGGCTGAAGCTACAGAAAGAGTGAGGATGGGAGAGATCTGATGCCAGCATCGGTCCGACAATTGTTGGCACTCACACCACGGCTTTCTATCTATAGACACTTGCATCAGTGCACTGTCCGACTATTACCTTTAACGTTGTTTTCTCGCTCACGCAAGTGCTCTGATTTCATAGATAAATTTATTCCTTGAATGATACTGCGTGGAGCAGCTGAGGATAAGGTGATGTAGGTGACAACCTGTGAAATGCAGCAGTCACCGTATGGATTGGACGGCAGTTTCCTGTTTAAGTTCCAAACTAAAATGTGCGTGTTTGTACCGAAGGAGGTGCTCGCTTAGTGAGAACGCACGCTGCATGCTGTAGCGCAGCAAGATGGGTGGGTTCCTGGGTAGCTGTGCATTACCTTCTTGGGTGTTATTTCTCCAGGAGTGGTTAAATATGGAAAGTTCATCGACTGACTGCCTTTCTCCGTTGCACTGATTAATTATTATTCCCGCTTCGTTTGTCAGTTCTACCAGACCCACTGTTAATGACGTTTTGTGTCTTGATGTTGCATGTATTTCCTCTTGTGCGTTGGGGTGTGGGGTGGCGTGTCCGCGTGCGTGCTTGCGCCTTGTTTTGCGCTGAGCAATAGAGCCGATCTGTTTACGGCTCTCCCCAAAGTTCATCAATGCTTCTTCCAAATTAACCAGGAACAAGCTCACCGTGATCTCTTACCCTTCCCTCTCCTCCCCACGGGACGGGGGTCCTGCGCTGTGACAGCGGCAGGAGGAGACGCCGGTGGTTTGCTGGGATGCTGTGCCTGCAGCAGGACACGGGTACTGCACCTGCAGGCACCCGCAATGGTGACCTCCTTTTTTTTGCTAGGTAGCGCGTGTGTTCACAGCATCCGTGTCGTTACGGGCAGCAGCTTTTGGCAGCAGCAGGCTGCGTCCTTGCAAGACGACGTGCAATCGCATCTCCGCTTGCCGGTCCGAGCAGCTGTGTTACTTGTCATTACTCGGTGGACCACATCTTAAGAGGCCTGGAGCTTGGTGAGCGGGCAGCTCGCGTGACGGTCCTGTAATACGTTCTCCTGGGCACAGCTGACGCTCAAGAGTAGTTTAAAGCTGAGCGCCCCTTTGTACTGAAGTTATAACTGAGTTGGTGGCTGTGGCATGACCTGGGCCGCTGGTGGAGTTTCACCATCTCTGTTACCTGGCTCATCTGATCCTGGCTTGTCTCACGTAATTGAAACTGCAGAGTAGGTTGTTGGTTGAAACAGCTGGAATTCCTTGGTTGGGTGGTGAAGGCAGGAGAAGGAGAGATCAGAACTTCCGTGAGCATTGTTTGGTTTTGGCAAGGTTTGACCCCCTAAATCTGCACGGGGCGTTTGGGGTGAGGACTGTTTTTTGGTAGCGTGGGGCAAGGTGTAACATCTTCGCCTCCAAAGTGGGGCTGTAATACTTAGAGTAAGAGTTGAAAGGATTAAGCAGTGCTTTGAAGATGAAAAGCATCGTTAAGTGCTTCTATAACTTTCAGAGCGCACCTTGGTGTTTCTAGCCAGATAGTAACAAAAGTTATGGGCCCAGAGGGCCTTGGGTGCTTCTGAAGGCAGCTCTGCCATCTTAGTCCTTTACACGTACTCCGTGGAGGAAGCAGAGCCCTTTCTCATTGTCTGTTACTGATCTTGGAGGTTGGAATAAAAAAAAAAGAAAAAGCATTTTGATTCTGCAAACAGCGGTTTGCTGGGCATTTTTTTCCTGGTTCTTTTGTTTTTTTTTTAGTGCGTTAATACTCGCTCAGTTGATGTAGTGGTGTGTGAAATAATAAGCAGCGTAGTACAAGCTTCTCCAGGTTGATTGGCAAGTGTGTTATTTATTTATTTTACTAACAACTTGTCTGGCCATATGTTTTTCAAGAAGAACAGATTGTGCGCAGACCAGAATGACATGACGACAGGGAGGTGTCTGTGGGTTTATACAGAGAGGATGCCCTGACACCGTTGCTCTGAAAAAATCCACGTTCTTTGAAGATTTCTGGGTGATGGCGAAGAGTTGCAGTCACCAGAGCTGTCCATTTATTTAATGTCTTTGAAGACGAATGCTGACAGCGTACAGTATATTTTGTTTCTAATGTGATGGCCCTCTGGCTAATGACAGTGGATTTAGGAGCTGGAAGAAATAAATCCCATTCTGAGCTGCACTGCAGACCAGTTGAAGTGCCAGAACCGTGGTTCTCCATCTCTGAAATCAGGGGTTTCACACATTTCCCCACTTCTTTCTGTGGGTATTTACAAATAAATCTTGTTGGTGACTGTGAGGTGCCTGTGCAGCACGTGATGTAAAGCCCTGCGAGTCCTCCAGCACCGGCTCTGAACCGTGGGCATCTTGTGCCCCTCCGCCAAACGACAGCACGGAAAACTGCTTCCCTTTTTCTTCCCCTTTGTTTTCAGGTTGTTTCCAGCTTGTGAAGCTGAAATACAGTAGAAAACTGCAAGTGAGGAAGGCTGATAAATGCCTGACTATATCTTTTTTTTTTAAAAAAAAATATTATTTGGCAGTAACACTCACTTCGGTAATAATTACAGAGTAGAAACCAGTGGAGTAAAACCTCATCTGTTTTACATGATTACGCCTTGGTTTGGATCCAGCTACAGCAGCCTTTTTCAAGGCTCTCTGAAAGCCCAAGACTGCAGCAGTTTTTCATCCTGTTCCACACGGATTCTTTTTTTTTCTTTTTTTTTTTTTTTCTTTTTTTCCAGCATGAAACATTTCAAAAAAGATAGAGAGAGGTCCTGGTGGAAGGGCAGTGGAAATGTCTGCGCCTAGGAGACTGAATCTGAATTCTTAATTGGGCTTTGAGTTGTTTCTTCAAAGCGTCGGGACATCGTTAGTGATGTAAGTCTGGTTGCATTAGCGAAGACTGACATTTCACTTCAGACGGGGAGAATGCAGCTGTCCCGCGCAGATAAAAGTTGCCGAGTGTGGTGCGGCAAGGTGGGTTGGTAGATAATTAGCTGTCCCCCGCACCGCTGCGACGAAGGACCCCGCCACTCGTGGCGGGGACCACAGGGGTTATTGGCAGCAAGAAATCCAAGTACAGCGTAAAGCGATTGGGAATCTCTCGGCTGTGGCAGCGCTGATAACGCGTACGTTAAGAAGGCACAAGAGTAAATACAGCATGTGTTAGCCGAATTTTTTTCTTGGCTTAATTCAGCAGAGGAGGAACAGTTAGTGCCTGGGGATCTGAACGGAGCAGAGACGCTGCTTTGCTGCTCGTAGCTTGGCCAGGCACCGGTGGGAAAAAGTAGTGCTTATGGGCAAAATCGAGTGCTTTGCCTGCCTTCCTACAGAAAGGCAAGATATATTTGAGAATGGAAGGAAATATGAAGTATTAAAAGATTTTTTTGGTGTGGGTTTACCAGTTATTATTTTATGGCTGCGGATAAAAGGAAGCATTAAATACTAACAGCTTAAATTTTTTGTTTGTTTGTTTAACAATTATATTTTCTGTTCACCAATTATTGGCAAAAAACTGGCAAAGAAATGATTGGAGCCGTGTCAGTTTTGTGTGTGGAAGTGCCCAGCTATAAGGGATTATCCCAAATTTCTCTGTGTCCTTTGTCAGGACGCTGTACAGTTGGAACTGCGCGGGGCTGGGCTGCGGGGCTACCTGTGAACGAGCCTGGCTCTCTGTGAAGCCACGGCCAGAGCTCCTG
Source organism: Psophia crepitans (assembly GCA_013399095.1). Lineage (NCBI taxonomy): Eukaryota > Metazoa > Chordata > Aves > Gruiformes > Psophiidae > Psophia > Psophia crepitans. Next base: position 381,290 of record VWZZ01001617.1, on the reverse strand, counting down.
GGGCTTGGCTGGGGACTTCAGTGCGGGTTGGGTGGTGTCCCAGAGTGATTTATGTTATGTAGTTGAACAGGAAAATACTCACTTTTGCGCTTTTTTTTTTTTTCCCCCTGTATGTGGATGATACAGCTTAAAAATCAAGATTTAAGTAACTTATTTGATGCATCAGCTGTTTTGTATGCCAGAAATGCTGAGGTTTTGACTAATAGCTATGCCACCTCTTGTACGGTAGGCTTAATGCAGAATAACGTGTGAAGTTATAAAGTGTGGAGGGACTGCGTTCTGCGGTCATCGCTTTCCTGCGGTTTATTGTTGTTCAGTAACACGCGGTGTTAATGAAATCTGAAAGGATATGCTTGCGCTCTCTCTGCCACGGAAAACAGTTTAATAACACCGATACTTACGCAGCCTCTCTTGTGAAGGCGTGCCTTTTCTCACACGGAGCGCCGTTGCTTGAACCTTGCGTTGTGTGTTCTTCCTTGTCACGGTTTTCCATAGATGCCGAATTTAGCAGAAAAAATCTGAGCTGACTTTTGAAATAATCCTGGTGCCACAAGTCAACACTACTTATTTCCAATCCCGTGGAAAGTTGTAACGGAGTCACGTTTATCGACTGCCTGCAAGGCCTCTGCAGGGTCTCCCGAGTGGTTTTGCACAGATGCAATCGTTAGTGAAACCAAACTTAGGTCTGCCTTTACCAGCTTCTCAGCCTGATAAAACCAGCCTTTCAGTAGCGCTGTTTCCCTCGGAGCACGCGGTTTCGCTCAGCTTTGGATGTGATTTGAAGCTGCCACCACTCGTAGTAGAGCAGGAAAGCCCCGACGCCTTTTGGAGAGAAGTTGTCATTTTATTTTCAGCGGTTCTGCGGAGCTTTCTAGCCAGTGCGCTCTCTCTCTGGGTTTGGCCATCCTTTGTGCATACTCCTGCGATGCAGTGGGAGTTTTTGGCTATCCGTATGATCGTCACAGGTGGGAATGAGGCCGGGGAAAAAAGGTTTTAAAATAGACACATCTGGAAGTTGCCATAAAAGTTTCTAGAAGCTGGAATGCCTGAGGCAGAACTTCCTGTGTGTTCGCCCTGGTGTGGTTATGAGAGTATTTTTGTGCCATTTTTTTGTGGATTTCAGACCAGATTGTGTCTGAAAGTGAGTTCAGCTTGATGGTACCACCCCAAAGGGCTGGGGTGCTCCTGCAACCTCCCTGTCTCTGGTTCAGTGCCTGCTTCTCTCGCTTTCAGCAAAGGAGGTGTTAGAAATATTTCCTCTTGGGCTGTACTAGCACCTCAGAAGTAATATTGAACAAAACTTAGGGAGGTGTTTGTGGTGATGGGGTGGAGGGGAGAAGGGACAGACTCCCAAAAATAGCTGTAGTGGGAGCCTGCAGGCATGGAGCAAGTCCAGGGTCTGAGCCAAGGCTGGAAAGGGCTCGCCAGCCCTTGGGAAGATCGTGCGAAGAGCCTGGAGGGCTCTTTGCCTTTTTTTTTTTGGGAAAATAAATGGAACCTCGAATTGTGCGTGTCAGGAGCGCAGGATTTTATCCTAGCAGACTTTCCTTTTGCGCGAGAGTAGCATTTGAAATGAATGGCAAGTTACCAAAATATCTTGGTTTTAACCAAATAAGCAGCGATCTTCACCAGTTGTATCCCAGAAACTCCGTTAGCACAAGGAAGATCCGCCGCGTGATTGCTGGACACTTGTGATCCTTTCCTCTCCTTCCCCCTTACCCCGTGGTGGCAGCTGGATGTGAAAACCGGTGGAGTAGCACTACAGCCGCAGGGAGTGGTGGTCAGCAGCGGCCGGATGACGGCGTGGCCAGCGGTGGGGCAGGGACCGTTCCATCCATACGTCTGCTGCGTATCAGGTCGTGTGCTATGGCGCGCATCATCCCAAACCCGGCTGCTGCCTTGGGAATGGGAGAAAGCCCAAATCCTTGGCAGAGACTTGCACTGGGGTTATTTGCCTTTAAACAGCAAGAAAGGGAAAAACGAGTCACGTGATGGTTTCCAGGGTGAAGAAGATGCTGAGATGATGTACGTGTTGGCAAGCATCAGGTGAGGAGCGGAATTAAGCGTGCCTGCAGTGTTTGCTTTCCGTGGTAGCTTATCCATTGTGAATCAACATCTGGGCAACAGTTGTTGGAAAGTTGGTATAGAAGAAGGTGGTTTTCAGGATTTTTTTTTCTCTCTCTCTTTTGTTCATCGTTAGTGAACAAGTACGTGATTTTTCCCTCGTTTTTTTCCGATACAGAAGTCATACGAGGTTTCTGTCTTGATTTTGGAGACCTAAACACTATTTGGAGGAAGAGAAAGAAATAGGGTCTGATATCATTGCGAGGAGTGTGAAATGGGGTAGTACAGACCGCTTCAACTCGGTGGATCGTTAATTCTAGTTCAGTGTTCTGTTAACAGTGGAGGCTGAAGCGGGTGCGTGGTCTGCAGGTTCAGCTTCCAGCTGACAACAGCCGGCACGGTCAGGCCCTCGTGGACTGGTGTATTTGAGAGAGGCCAAATCAACGCTTTAGAGACAGAATTTGTGTTGTATGAAAGGTATGTAAAGGATAAAATAAAAGGACATTTAATTTGAGGGTAATACATTTAACAATTTTAACAATGAAAGCATCTTTAATTTAAATGTGCTACAGCTGCGGTCTGGGTAGTTAGGCTTCCTTTGGCATATTGTTTGCCCAAAGAATTGTGTGTAATGTGAATTTTTTAGCTGTCTTTCATTTATTTTGCCAGTGGCTATCCAGGATTGCCAGGTGTGATGTGGGATTTATTCCCTTGGTCTGGCTTGGTGGAGTTCAGCTAGAGAAAACAATTTACAGGGAAAAAACCCTGGACTTTATGGTGCAGGCAGGGAGACAGGAGTAAGTACTGAGGATGGCTCGTTCCTGGCAGCAGGTTGTTTTTAAACTATAAATTTCAAAGTCTTTGATCTGTTAGATTAAAATTAGAAAATGTTATTCCTGGATACACAGTCTCTTGTCTCTTGCTTGTAGGAGGTCGTGATTTAAAAAAAAAAAAAAAATTGGAAAAAGTTGATATTCAAATACTTTGCAGGAGGAGGATGAAAATTACAAACTTTTCAAACTCTTCATTTTAGATTAGCTTCACAAATGTGCCGGTCAGAAATATAAAGCTAGCGTCACTTAAGTAGCCTACCGTCTTTTCTGAGTTACTGCTCAGTAGTGTCATTTGGGAAGAAATGAAGTCTGGTTTTCTTTTTAATTTTTTATTATTGCAATGAAACTACCATTTTAAATTTTAGTATTCTGGCACTTCCTTTTGAATTCTTCTGCTGCAGTATTTTACGTAGCCCTAGATGATTTCGGTAGCTGCTCTGAGGGATGTGCGTGATGGTCTTGAAGCTGTTAAAACCAGTTAGCTGCAGATCCAGCTGTTCTTGGCAGAGGTACCCGTGCTGTGCTGAGCTCGCTGCTGGGAGTGCGGGGCTGTATTCCAAAAGTTGTTTGGGTTTTAACATTTTAGATATTGACATGCTGATGATACTGTATTTCCATTAAAAGTACTGGATGCAAACCCAAAATTAAAATAACCCCAACATAACCAAAATAGTAGATAACTAGCTTAATGGAAATGGCTCGTCATTTATTTCTGTTGGGTAAGAAATTGAATCTAATGAATTTTAAAATACTAATTCACCATGATGTCACATAAATGTAACTTTACCTCCTCCTTCATATTTATGTATTTATTCAGTCAGTTGTTGACTGTAAGTCTAGAAATACATTTAAAAAAATATGTTCTGGTAATTGCAACCTCAGACTTTCAAATGCTCCTTTTTCATACGTGTCCAAGAATAGAAAGTCAGCTTCCAAAAATAAGTGAAACCCAACATACATTGCCATGGTTTTTGGTGTTTGAAATGGAGGATTTCTCTTTGAGGAGCAGAGGTGCAGCAGCTATTTTGAGAAGGGAAGGCGACTTGGAGTCAGGACAAAATGAATGCAGACCTGCTATGTGAAGGCTCATTTGAAAAGTAAGACCTGCTGAGTGTGCTCTCTGCCTCGAGTGTGTCGGCTGGAAGATTTATTAGAGTCTGAAAATTCATGCTAAAGGGGAAGAGAAAAAATAAGTAGTGAGGAAAGGATGATACAGTCATGAGAAGTGTTAGTAGAGAAATGCATTGCTGTGGGATCCTTTGGAAATGTAATGAGAGCTGTTGCCCCCTCTGAGCCGAGTTAGATGAGAGCTGCTTTGCTAGATGTGCATATAGTGTAGGCTAGGCTTATTCCAGGTTCTTGCCTGTTTTTTTATTAATCCACGTTTTGGTGCAGCTTTGATAGAAAAGAAAAAGATGTTGCTGTGCCCAAGCCTTGACTCATTGGGAAGCGTAAGGGGTTCCCATGAAGTTGTACTTCAGGTGCTCATGTGCCGACCAAAGGTGCAGCAGAACTGGGCTTCTGCTGCCTTCCAGCATCGCTCCACCACTTCCTGAGCTCTGGTTTGCTTGGTTTCAGTCGGTCTTGCTGTCCCTGTCTCTTTGCTTTCCAGTACCACCAGTGTGCTGGGAGCAATTTCCCTGCCTGTCGGCATCGGATGAGCACTTAGCCCTCCTCCACGTGGCGTGTGTTGGGCTGAGGTGGTCGGTTTGCGGCAGATGGACACACCTCTCTGGTCAGCACGAGGAGTAACAGGATGGTAACGGATCTCCTGAAATTTTGAGCTGGGTGGACACCTAGGGCTGTGAGTGCATAGACCTGAAGGTCTGCAGAGCGCTGTCCACATGACAAACCCCAGCAGTTTTGCAACCGTCTGGTCTTGCTGTGTGTTCGCAGCGAGGAGCTGGGCTGGGGTTTGCCACTGCTGCTAGATGATGACGTTTCGTTTTAATACCGAAAACAGATTCATGGTCTTCTTGGGATTCTTGCTCTGAAGCACGGTTAGAGCCAGTGTTAGCACTGAGCCCTAAGTCTGCTGGCCTGCATGTCCAAAAATATACTTAAAATACTAAAACCTTGCTATAGCAAGTCTGTGGGCTGGCAGCATGGCTAGCTACAGATCCTGCAAAGGCTGGTATGCGGAGCTGGCGTGCAGCCATACCCACGCTGGTGAAGATTGTCAACTTGGGGCCTTGCTTTGATGCAGAAAGAAAAAAGATTCTTTTTTTTTTTTTTTTTACCTTTGGTGGACAGAAAATAACTTGCTTTCCCGCAGGGTTGGTGGGAATTTGTATCTACCTGACTTAGTTACCAAAAACTTGGGAGATGCTGTCGGCAAAGGAAAGGGAAGAAAAGGATGTAAAAAAGGGTATAGTGGAGAAAGTGGATAAAGTGGCTGTTTACTGCTTTGGTTTTGATGAGAGCAGGAGCAAGTGCTGAGGAATGCTCCCCAGCTCATCCTGATGCCACGATAGAATAGAATAGAATAGAATCATTAAGGTTGGAAGTGACCT
>VWZZ01001617.1:340717-360291 GCA_013399095.1 Psophia crepitans | reverse complement strand
GCTCTTCCGATTCTCTCCCCCTTTTCCAATGAGGGGGACTGAGCGCGTGTTTATGTGGTGCCCAGCCAACGGCTGGAGTAAAACCACGACAAAAGTGAAATACGAAAAAGCTCTTTTGCTTGGTGCCCAGCACACCTCGGTCTGCGACAGGTCCCTCTGGCCCAAGCCCTCTCCAGCTCAGCAGCTGCCTTGGTGGGACTTGCCCATCTTCTGGGATGGGCAGCCAAGGACCCTGGAGCTCCACCCTTGGCTTGCAGTCTCTTCAGTTTGTAAAATAATGAGGATGCAAGATAAAGGACTCTTCTTTGCAAAACATCTGATAATTTTTTTCTCCAGAAGGCTGGATGTAGAAATTTTTGTGGGATGGCTTGGCTGTGGAGTGCTACAGAAAATGCTGAGGTGAGTTTAGCTCTTCAACGCCTTCCCTCATTAAATCTGGAGCTTTCTCTCCCTTTTCTGGGTTGGAACCTACCCTGTTCTTGATTAACACTGGAGGTTTTGTTTGGGTTTTGGTTGTTGGGGTTTTTTTTACTCCCCCCTCTTTCATGTAAATGATGTCGTGCTATTTTGCTTGCTTTTTTCTTTTTTAATTAGAAGAATAAATGCTTGCATTCATGCACAAATTGCTTTGAAGTGCTGTAGGAATTCAATTCATGAGCCTCCCCTTAGTCTCAATCGTCTTTTTTTTTTTTTTTTTTTTGGCAAACCGATAACATCTAATGACTCTGCTCTTTCCAGAAGATTACATTTGTTTCTGCAGGTTGCTCTAACTCTTTCTGTGTCCCGAGATAACTAGTTAAATGGGAGGAAGAACAGTTAATAGGCCAGCTCCCAGCTCCCGTTGAGCGTTCCTGCAAGGTTTTATTTTGCAGAGGGGTGACTCATGCTGGACCACAGCTCTATGAAAGAACGAGGGCAAAGTAGTCCTAGGAACTAATTGACCTCTGCTCCTCTGGTCGCGTCCCGCAAAGCGTGCGGTTCTTGCCCACCTCGGATGCGCCCGAGTGATTCACCTGGAAAAGCGCTTTAGCAGTTTCTTCTAGAGATCATCATCTTTGCTTTACTGACCTGGCAATTCTTTGCTACTTTGCATCTGTACATTATTTTTTTGGGTCCATGTTAAAGCATTTACTTCTAGATCTGTTTAATCTTGTTGATGTAGTGTCAGATGGTCTTCTGGCTTGCAAAGTATAGCACGGACAAGTTGTCAGATAATTTAGTCCATTAGCGTGTTTGTTCCCTGAGTTCATTCCACCCCTGTTTTGGAAGCAAGAAGAGAAATATCCTATTTCTAGTGCTGGTTGATGGGTAATTTCTCTTTTCATTAGCAGCCAACTATAGTGAAATGTTGTTTCCTAAAGCTCACAGAGAATACCAGGGGATTTCAAATTTCCACGTCAGAAAGAGTGCAAATTAAACTAGCTCTTTTGTGCTCTTGTAAGCATCTGGTGTTTGACCCATGGTTTTGGTGTGGGGGTCACAGCTCTGGGACTGGCACCATGTCCTCGAAGAAGTGGAGAGCAGCTGAGGTGGGACAGGACCTCCTGAGGTCCTCGTGCCCTGCTCGGCCGGGATGCCTGTCCTGTTGGGTTTGGATACTTCTGAGGATGGGACTCCCCAAGCCCCTGGCCAGCTCCTCCAGGAGCATGCAGCGTTCCCTGATACGTAAGCGTGCAGGTATGGGGAAAACTTTGCACGTGTAATGTGTGCTGATACGAGAGCCTGTTCCTGCACGTGCGCTCCGGCTGCCGCTGCCCTGGATGCCGTTTCCACTTACGGTTCGTAGGCAAACGCGGATCCGTTCCCTGTCTGTATCCTTTGGCTCCCGCAGCCGCTGCATAAACCAGGTTTGGTGGTGGGAAGCGTTTTGGGAGGCTACATCTGCAGGTGGACTGCTGTCCCAGTATGTGCAGCAATTATTTCTTTCTAACCCATAAAATACGCTGACATTAAACTGGAAGGTTTTTTGGCATCTATGCCCTCCTGGAAACCTCTTGCCAAGAGCTTGATTTTGTAGCCACAGCCCCTATTTGAGCCGGCGTGCCAAACCCAGCCGTGTGAAAATGAGTTAACCGGCGCAGCTCAGCAGCTGGAGGTATCACCCCTCTCTGCAGGCATCGCTGCTCCGTGCGCCTTCGTCGGGTGTGGGGGTCTCAGGGCGCTTTGTGGGGTTTGGTGAGGTCTCGTGCCTGAGCTCTGGTGTGCCTGAGCAAACCTCTGCCTGGGCAGCCTGAGCGGGGCAAGTTAAAGGCAGTTTAATCCCTGGGTCAATTTGAAATGTTATTTTCAAATAGCTTTACATCCAGGTTGGAGAGAATGAGTAAGGTAATAATTGATGCACAGTGTTGTTCTTGGGTTAATTTTTTAACTTCTTTTAAAATTTAAGTGAGAAATTATACCTCTTAAGCAGTTAGGGGTGCAAGGAGTTGCTCCTGCTCCCTTCTGCTCGAAAAAGGAAGGGTGTGGGTTACATCACAGAAAAACAGTGCAAATGAGGTGTGTAAACAGATGACCTTAAAACTCTTCTACTTACTAATACAAATAATATTATCATATCAGAGTATTCTTGTACTTTTTATTACAGACACTGACTCAGACAGGAAGGTACTTAAGTACAGACAGTCTCTTTCAGGTTGTTACTCATCTGTTATTTTTCTCTGGAAAAAAGTGTTGGTGTGTACTAAAGTTTTAAACTTCTGTGTCTTTCTGAGCGCAGGCAATATTAGACACTGAGCACTGTGGCAGCGGTTCTAGAGGAAGACTGTTATCATGATATTTATCGTGTGTATGTTGATGGTTCCTGCTGAGAGATCCTGAAAAATGATACTCTTGGACATTTAAAGAAAACAGTTCTGTAATTACGTTAGCATCAGCCCATTCATCTTATGCACAGAAGTTTAGTGTCATGATTTATGATCTATAAATTCCTATGTTTAAGCTTGTCATTCTTGGATTTTTTTTTCTGATTCAAGTAAATCTCTTTAATACCTCACTCCAGCCTTCGCATTCCTGTGCTGCAGCGTTTCTCCAAACAACGCAACAGCTTCTGCCCCGATTGTGTTAAACAGATCAGGAAACAAAATCGCATGCTCTGTGTGCATATGTCTCTCTGGTTTTTGGGGTGGTTTTTTTTTTTGGACTTTGCTGTGAAATTGCACAGTCCTAGCTGGAATGTTACATAAATTGATCCGTTTCTTCTGCATGCTTGCTGTATATTGAATTTATGACCAAATTGGACAAGCCCCGTAATTATACTAAAATGATATCAAGCTCTCCTGGCTGTAGGATTGCATCTATTTACATGTATTGGTCTGCTGCTTAAATGTTTCCCCATTTTTCATTAGTCATTTTGACATCAGCTTGAAAACAAACCAGAAAAACGAAACCCAGAGTTTTCCCAATAGAATGAAGTTTCAGGTTGATTTTGCTCCTGATAAATGCTCAAATTTGTGTTCTTTTTAAAGGGAAGATGACCAACAAAATGCAGGCAGTTGAAAAATGTCCAGTAATCAAAAAGTTCTCAACCTGAAGAAAAAAAGTGTAAATATTTTAAGTTTCACATCCTAGAGGCTGGAATGAGGAATAAACGTAGGGAGAAAAAATCCAGCCCTATTGAGAAGACCATCTGCTTTATATTTTAAGGTTGGGTAGCATAACTTTCCTTTTTCTGAAACACTGCCACATACATTGTCATGAGTATAACCTTGGTCAAGTTACATTGGCTAAATGAATAATCTTTTTAACATGTGGAACTAATTTTCTTAGGGTATTTTCCCCTCTCACTCTTTTTTCCTCCCTCTTTTCTGGTCCCTTGAAAAAGACGACAAAAAAATCTGCTGGTTCCTGATTGCATTTTTGGCTGTTACTCAGTTTTCCATAGTTTTCCCTCCTTGCAAATGCCTGAAGTTTTCCAAGGAAACACGTTTCTCAGAATTGTGCTCTACTTTGGCTGTTTTCAAGCGATGTCGTACCTCCTTACCATCTCCCCTTCCAAATGCGACACGACTCTTGAAACAAACCCAAAGGCTTTTACCTCCCACAGGCTGATGATAGTAGATTAATTATAAATGCTAACTGTGATGCTTTCTACTGCCAAAATTAAGATTAAACCTTGAATACCAGTTCTTCTGTCATCCTCCGTGTTGCACAAGACATTTTGCTCCGGTGCTGGCCGCAGAGCAGAGGTGCGATGGACCGGCTCAGCACGTGGCAGGGTGTCGTGGTAGCTTGATTTGTAAATAGTGAATTGGTAAGCAATCTTCATTAAGATGAAAATTGGGAAGAGAGGTGCTGTTTTCCGGCTTAAAACCTTCTCAAATGTTGGAGAATGTATGTACCCATGGAGATGTGTGCATGAGCACGCAGAGACGTCTGCAAACACACGCACGCTTGGATCTTGAGTGCCAGGGGGTTCTGTGTTCGCTTTGCTTATGGAAAAGGGATGTCTGGGAGTCTCAGCTTTTTCTCACAATTGATTCTCCCCACCACCACCCCATCCCCTCCCTGCGTATTCCTCCTTGTTCAAAGTAATCTTGTTTAAATTTTAGATGCAAAATAAGCAAAATTATTTAAATGAAGCTGCCAAAGGAGCCTTTCAAATGATGGTGTGGTTAGACAGCACATGAGCACAGACCAGCTTGCCCGTAGTGACACAGAGCGCTTCTCCAAGCAAAATGTAGGTGCTAGGAGATGGCCTGGGCCAGGACAGCAGAATCACAAGCTGTACGAGTCTTTGCATGTCCTCACTGTGTCATTGAAGGTGCTGCTCGTGGTGCCAGCTCTCCGAGGAGAGGCTGCCTGCGCTCTGACCCCTACGAGAGCACCGACCTGAGCTCAGCATCTCATTTCTCTTTGTCTGCCTGTCGGATAAAGATACCTGTTGCTGCTTGACAAATAGTGTAATGAGAAAAAGCATTAACTAGTTAAATCCTTCCCAAAAACTTGTTCTTTTCTGAAACCCGCAGAAAGGCATTCACAGTGTGATGTTGAGATGCTCCTTTTAGACACGTAGCTGCCGTGTCTGCCCCTGGGTCTGTAGTACTGGGCTGCTGCCGCCATTCCTCTCGTCCGACCGGGTTTGCCTTTTGCTATGTTTTCCTCCAATTTACTTTCGTTTCTTATACGTATATTGTAAATTCTTAGAGGAAAACACGAAGCATGTCCTTGATCTCATGGGAACCCACTATTTAATGTTTCTTGGTTTTAGAAAATGGTAAGAAAACATAACGTGATACGGCTTCAGACACTGCAAAAATAAACTCCAGACAGAAGCCACAGGTTTCCCTCAAAACAATCTCACTCTGCGAGTTCCATCAGAAAAAGGATTTGTTATATATTTGTTTGCTCACCACTTCTTAAAACATTAACCTTTAAAATAAGAAACATACCCTGGTTAGTAGCTGCTTGAAGTTTAAAAAGTATTGCAGCCCTGCTGAGCTAATACCGCGTATATTTGACACACGTACGTTTTCTTACTGCTCTTTTGTGTACTTTTTTAATATTGTTGAGTTTTTTTCATTGTGTCGTTACCCAAATATGACAGGTAACAGCAGTCTACATCCTGAACCTGTTTAAAGTTGTGATTTTTTTTTTCTTTTTGAAGTCTTGCAGCATAGTTCTGAACCAGCTTCGATGTATTTTACAGCTCAGTGAATATTTTGCTAATCCTGTATTTGTTTTTCCTGATTCGTTCTCTAAAAATGTTAGTTTTGTCGGTAGGGAGATGGATTCATATCTTGTCTGGCAAATGAAGTGATGTGCAAATGGTTGACTGCTCTGTGGAGCAGTTGGTGCTCGTATTTGGTTGGGGACCTTGGAGATTTGGGGGTGGTGGCTTTTTTGGCTTATTTTGATGCAGCGCTGACAGCCAAACTGGGTTTTTTTGAAGTATTTTCTCACTGCAGTGCATTGCTGCTGGGTTTATTTTAATCTCAAGGACCTGAGGGAACAAGCCACTTAAATATTTTACTTTTTATGCTAAGCTTGGTTTAGAGTCATCTTCCAGATTTAAAACTTTAGTTGCCTTTCGGCTTCAAATTAAGAATAAAAGTCTCCTAAGCCTTGTTTCGACACACCACTGAGCTAAACTCGAGCTACTCCTTATCTCTGGCGTGGTGGGAAACCTGACCCGTTCCTGCCGGAGGTGCGGGTTTGGGTGCTGCGCCCATTCATCACTGTCAGACCCCGCTTGTGGGAGGCATTAGTGGGTGGTGGCCCAAATCTTCCCCCTCCCAGCCCCAAGGACCCCTACCCTTGGGTCCTCTCATCGCTTCCCGAATTACCTCGCTTTATCAGGTATTTGTCCTGTTGTTCAGAGCTAAAAGCGAGGCAGGCTGGTGGCTCTGACAAACACTTGGTTGCAGTTAAAGCCGTTAAAGGATGTATCTAAATACCACAGAAGAATATTTTCTAGGAAGTTGGATGTGTTTTGAACCAGACAGGGAATTGAGAACTTAGGAAAGCAGGAGTTCTCTGATGTGTTGAAAACGTGTCTTTGTAGAAAAAACCCCAACTTTCTCAGGGCTTGTTAGGAAGAAATCCTTCCCTGGGAGGGTGGTGAGGCACTGGAACAGGGTGCCCTGAGAAGCTGTGGAGGCCCCATCCCTGGAAGAGTTCAAGGCCAGGTTGGATGGGGCTTTCGGCACCGTGGGCTGGTGGGGGGTGTTGGAACTAGATGATCTTTGGGGTCCCTTCCAACCCAAACCATTCTGTGACTCCATCCAGGCTGCGGTCATCCTCTGCAGGCTCATGGCACCACATCGTTCGGCTCTCCTTGAGTCTGAGTGTCTCGGTGTGTCCTGCCTGAAGCTCTCATGGATGGCCAGAAATCCTTCAGTGGTCTCTGCAGATACCATGATTCTGTCTTTCTAGGCTCGTGTTCCTGTAGCTGAACGTGAGCGCAGTGTTTGGGAAGGGAGGGCTGGGAGCATGAGTGATGTGCCAAGCATCCTGCTGCAGGATTCAAGTGTTGCCGGAGGCACGGGGGCCCCGGGGACGGTGCGGGGCTTTGTGCTCAGCCCCTGCCTGGCCCACGGAGTTTAATTGCGAGTATAAACCAGCCAGCCACGTGGTATTTCTCCCTGGACATCTCCAGGGTTTGAGTAATTTGAAAAGGAAGTTACACTTTCACTGACTTTGTAATGTAGACCTGGTTAAATTTAGAATTAATGTCATGTTCTAAAGTTTGCTTTTGGAACAAAGTATGAAAGATGCTTCAAAACTCCCTAAGTTTTGATGTTTTTTGTTTTGTTTATTTCTGAGTGTTGTGAAAATTGACACTTTGTGATGGAAATAGCTGAAGTCAATGAAGCAAAGTTTGTGTGCAAGGTAAGCTGTGGCAGCCCACAATCCTATTTTCTAAACCAAATCTCAAAATTTAATTTGGAGTTTTGATTGAAAAAAGTTGCTTTTGTTTGCATTTGTTTGTTGGTTGGTGGGGTTTTTTTGTTTGTTTTTTTTAAAGTAAAAAACCTTTGTGGAAATCTGCTTGATGGAACCAAGTGCTTGGAGTAGCTGAAGCGTGACGTGTGTCGTGGCACGCGCGGAGCATGGCTGTGACACAACCGCGCGCAGCCCAGCGCCCGAGACAGGCAGCGTGGAGCACGGAGTTTGGTCCTCTTCTGTGTGCCACGAGAGCAAACTTGTTATTTTAAAGATGTCGAGTTCAAAGGAATTTGAGAATTCCTGAGAAAATGAATCTTTTTCACACGGTTGACGGATGTTCAGCAAGAACCTGAGTATTTCTAAAAGTTATGAAAAAACAGCTGATGGTAGCAAAAAGAGGGGGGCAAATGGAGAACAATAAAAGAAACGGGGCTGGTGGCGGCGTGTGATGAGGAGGGGCTGGGAGTGGCGGCGGGATGCAGATAGCTCCGTGTCTGGCCAAGCACCGGCTCGGCGGGGGGAAGGCTGGAGGCTGAACCGGCGCTGGGGCTGCAGCCTTTGTGCCTGGTGAGAGCGAGTGGTGATGGGTTACGGCAAATAATCCCGGGCGAGCATCTCATTAAACACGTGTGTAATTGTTCCTGTTGGAGAGAGCTTAGCCTGCTGCCATCTGCCAAGCAGATTCAGTTAAACAACGAGGGGTGGGAAGAGTAAACTGCAAATGCTGATGTGCTGTGTAAACTACGGTGGGCAAGTTCTCCTAAATATTTAGACTGGTTTTGTAAGTTTGTGGAGCTGACTTAGTCTCGGGTCTGTGAAGTTCCCTTAACTTCATTTGGGAGGTTGCTACTTAGCTCTGCTTTTCTACTTACCTCACTTTTTAAGGTAGTGAAATTAGCTTAAGTACAGGAGGGAGATGTACTTGGCTTGGGGTGAAATTCCGCAGAGGAGTTCTTGAGTAAGGAGCAGATCCCGAGTAACAGGACTGTACCCAGGCAGGGGCCGAGCAGTTAACCCTGAGCTTTGGGGAGCTCGGTGGGCGACTGCTCGCGTTTTCCTGGGTGGTTTCTCAATCTTTATTTAGTTTTTTTCCCGTTGGTTTAGGCTCACTGGCTGGGATGGCAGTTTGACTACCCGGCTCCTGCTCCCCCTGTCTGACACGCACAGAGCTTTTAACGAAAGCAGTAGAAGATACCACAATGTTTTCAAGAACTTGGTTAAATTATAAATCAAGCAAAAATAGGGTAAAAAACCTATCCCAGCGGCCAAATAAATTCCTGCTGGCGCTGTGATGCTTATATAGCCGTATATAATGTTCTCCAGCATTATTTTGAAAGCTCATAAACACGGCTACGTGTTCCAGGGTGGAGGAAGGGGTCAGCTTTGTGTTAAGGACAGAAAGCTCCGTTCTCGGTAGCTGACAGTCTGTTTCCTTCTTGCTCCTTTTGATGTCTGGAGACGAAATGCTGCATGCAGAGAAAAATTCAATTCATTTAAAACATTTTGCATCAAAATGACATGCTTTAATGTATTTTCTTCTGATGTTTAAATTATCTTTTCATCTCATGAGGGGGGGAAAAAAAAAAGCCAACATGTTTGTAGTTAAAGTAGCCAAGCAGAACTTTAAACAAAGGTCTGGAAGAAGAGGAAGTCTCAATGTACAGGGGGCTTTTAAGAGTAGATGCCTTCCCCCCCCTCCCCACCCCCCTGGCTCTCTGAGAGTCGTAAACTGAGGAGATTTATTGCTGCCCTTCCAAATGCTTCTTTCGAATTAAGAGTTCAAATTTCTGAAATTCCTGAAGCCCTCAGGAGGGAGAGGGGTAAGGGAAAAGTGATGATGATCGTAAGTGGAGCAGAGCGCACCGAAGGATTTTCCAGGCTGGGTTTGCCAGTTACGGCTGCCTATAGCTGTACCAGCAGGAAATCAGCTAGACCTGCATCAGGAAAGCTCCTGGAGTTGTGGACCAATGATTATACTGGATTTGGATGAAATTTAGGCTGCTTTAGCAATAATAACTGCAATTGCTAATAATTCGAAGAGCTGACTCTGGTTTATTGTTTTGCTGTGAACATGAGTATTAGTAATTTCGCAAGCGTCGCACCAAGGGAGAGACTCAACAGGGTCCTTGTGAATCACTGCCCTTTGCCAGACGTGGCCATACCTACGGATATTCTTGCCACTATATTGTCACAAGTTTGATTTAATGCCTATAGATGTGGAATCCACTCCCTCGGTGGAATTCCAGCTCCTCTTAAGACTGGTAGAGAAAAATACCATTGACTTTTTTTTTTTTTTATATGCCTCCTCTACAATCTAGGAAGGAGTTCACCCTCTGTGTTCTTTCTGCTTCTGTCACTGACTTTTGGTATATTTGAAGTTGGAAGATGTATTTCCCAGTAGTTCACTCTCTTCCTTACACGATGCACAGAAGCTCCAGTAAATGTCTCAGAGGGAGCAATGTTAAAATGCCCCCTTGGACCACCCGCTCCCGTGGAGCAGCCAGCACAGCTCCTTTCCGACTCGGACAGGCTCCGAGAATCAGAGAATCATTCAGGGTGGAAAAGACCTCCAAGATCATCTAGTCCAACCGTCCCCCTACCACCTATATTACCTACTAAACCATGTCTCTAAGTACCACATCCAACCTTTCCTTAAACACCCCATCTCTCAGGTTTGGGCTGCGTTTTTGTAAAAAGCGCGTAGTGTGTTTCTCGTTGTGAACACCCACGTCTGCAAGGAAGCATCAGCGTTTTAATAACCATCTGCTTGAAAAATTATTTCAGCTTCTGTATTGGATATTTTGCTTTCGCAGAGGATGTTTGATATACAGTGGGGAACTGGCCACTTATTTTCTTACAAAACCTGCAAACCCTCCCTGCCCTTTGGTTGCCCCCAAGCTTGTGGGGATTGGCATGCGCCTCAGCAGGAGGACAGGAGAAAGTTAGAAGGTCCTTCGGAAAGCAATGGGCGCTTTTTTTTCCCCCTCCTGTTTTCCAATGTATGACAACTTCAATAACCTCAATGTGTTGCTGTTATGTGTATTGATAATGAGTAACCAACACTGTTGTTTTGCGTGATGCTGTTCACTCACACCTCCTTTGCGTTATGCAGCCACCACATATTGCTATTAAAACAGATATTAATACAGAATATTTTAGGAACGCTTGTAGGTTTTAGGGACCCCGTCCCTAAGGAGAAAGCTGCCCTTGGAAATGAGAAATATTGAAAGAGAAACTCGGATGTATCAGGCATACTTTTCAGGAATGTCATCGGTGTAAGCCCAAATCCTTCCAACCTTGTTTTTTAGTCTGTAAGCAGAATATTAAAGACGTGTGGAGTGTTTTTTCCTCCACATAACTTCGGTAAGTAAACGGTGACAGCAGTGCAGCTCTCGCCTGCAGAGGCACGTGGATGGATGGAGGGACTCCCGTCCCTCTGGGAGCTGATGGGAAGTGTTCCCAGGGGAGGACACAGCGCGCTCACATCTATCTACTGATACGTCCTTTTTTTTTCGCCGTTACTGAGCCTGATTTGGCTGTGCTCAGTCTCATTTTCCTCTTTTCCAGATACCAAGTATATCTAAATTTGGTTCATGGCCTCTTGTGTGGTAGTTGGAAACTGCAAGTGGTTTTAAAAGTAGTGATGTTGGGTTCAGTGTTTAGCACTGGAGAACAGTCATAGTTTGCTCAGGCAGTAGCTTTCAAACATGAAATGTTTTTTTAGCACAGTATGTCAGTTTGGTAAATTAACAGATGTTTTGAAAAAAGCTGTTACGTGTTTGCCTTCAAAACCAAACCCAGCCTCTTTGTGCAGAAGCAGAAACAGGGACATGGAGAGTGATGCCCCTGGGGTAGGCCTGGCAATAGGCTCCCCAGGTGGAGCGGTTCTTTTCCGACACCGGTTTCTTCAACCCATCTGCCTTTTGGAGCTGCTTTAATGTGATGTGTTAGGACAAAAGGTCTCTTACGCATCCTTTGTGATTTTTCTTGCAGAGGATATTCAACTCCTTCGTGTACACAGAGAAGATATCAAATGGAGAAAGTGAAGTTCAACAGGTGAGTCCGAAAGCCCCTTCCCAGCTCCTGCTGCCCGTGACAAAGGCAGAGACCACTTAGAAATTAGTTTGTCTGGATTTATTGTGGCCGCTTTCCTAGCGACCAGCACATCAGATAATGATGGATGGAGCAGAGTGTAAATGGAGATGGGGAACAGGGGCTGATTATGTATTTGAGAGCTTTGCATTGCCATGAAAAGAGTTTCCATCTGCTTCCTGTAGGTCCTTCCACTAGAAACAAAAGAGCAGAGGCGGAGCTGGGGCTCTCATGTCGTGTCTCACATTAATTACCTGGTTTTCATGTTGAAGTGTCTCTTAAATTGTTTTAATGCAAAGCAAAAACACTAATATTGTTTATGAATGTGGAAATGATCTCAGTTGGTTTGTGTAAATACGGGACAGCTAAAGCCTCATGTGTAACAGTTGTGGTTGAGGTTTTAGGTGATTTTGTGGGAGTTTTTGTTATGGAAACACGCTTGAACATTTAACTCTTCAATTTAACATTGAGATAATATATCTCGACACATGGGCTGTTTGCATTTTAATACATGCATGCATTTGGAGAATGAATTTTGGATCAAATTTAAAACAGATCAAACAGATCTCATTTTCTTCTTTAAGAAATTAAGGTACCGATTCTGCATGCTCACAGCTGCACCTTCGTAGGCAGCCGTGCGCCCGAACAAAGAACCAGCTTTTCCTTCCCATTTAAGCATGGACTCGCTCGCACCACCTTCAGCGAGTAACCTGACCTTCCTAGACCCCTATCAAACCAGTTTTAATGTTCAGTAAAAACAAAAGTGCCTCAGAGCGGGGCTCTCCCTGGGGAAAAGGCAGTGGCTCTTCAGCCACGCAGGTAGCCTGACTTCTGCATCAGCTGCTGTTGCCGGTTTCCAAGAGCGTATCAGTACGTTGCATGCTTGTGTGCATTAAAACTGGCCATGTAATATTAACAAATTAACACCCCAAGTTGTGTTTACTGTAAATAGTAAAATTCCCAGACATATTTTTTTTTCCCCCCCAAGGAAAAAGTCAAGGCAGAGCTGGATCAAATGGGATTGTGACTCCCTGCACACTGTATTCAGACTTTTGAAGAGTTTGCATTGGAGAGCCGGGCTTAGCTCTTTTCTATTGCAGAAGTAGTGTGATGGCTTTTGATGGGATTATTGTCAAGGTGTGGGAGCTAAATTAATTTGCAGAAACCTAAATAGTTCGGGAAAAGTTCCACTGACACTAGGTTTCTCTTAAACCCAAACCAAGTCTTTGGTGTAGAAGCCTTGTCCGATACTGGCATGAAATTGAAGAAAGAATGTTAACAGAAAAAAAGAGATAAATATAAGAGCATGTGATTAATGATCTAGGATTTAAATGAGACAGACTGACATCATACAAATTTTAAGGTGGGTATCTTGTGCGTGTTGTTACAAAAATGACAAGGTTTGTGTTTAGGAAAGGAACAGCTAAGTTCACCTTTGGTACTGTGTGTGTCTGTGTTAGATTTTTGCTTGGTGAGACACAGATGTATGTGGGAAGCGACAGAAGAAACCCGAGCAACACATTAATCCTAGTACGTTACCCTAATTCTGGCTTTAACGCTTGCTTGACCCCGCAGGTAATAGTGTCTGAAGACTAGTAATAGATGTTAGGCTTTACAGGAGGTTTTCCCGAGCACTGCCTGGGTAGAAGAATTTTGTTGGAAGCTTTTCCTGAAGCTTGATCGTTCTGTGGGAGTCTGTCGTACATACTGTTTGGCTGGAGAAACACATTTCTGATTTTGAATCAGCTGCCTCACAGTTGAGATTACCTGTAACACAAGAGTAAAAGCGTGTGTGATATGGGCGGTAGATAACCCAGGAGGACGTTACCTCTTTTGGGTTCAATCCCACTGCCCGTATTGTTTTGACACCAAGGTCAGCTTTCCCACTTTGCTTCTTGAGTAAATTATGAAGAAAACTTGCCGTGGCTCCAATAGTTATCCTCATTCTCTCCTGGGTTGGTTTGACTTCTGCTTTATATATATATTTTTTTTTCCATTTTTTCTTCTTTTTTGTGTTAAGCAGTCTCCAGGGTGAATGTCATGACATGGGGGGCAGTGGATGTGCCGCTAATGTTAGAACCCTTCAACTACTTTTAAAAATCTCCTCTCTTCCAAGATACCTCCCAAATTATTTTTCTTTTTTTTTTTGACAACCTCTAATTGGAGAATGCATAATTAAGAGGAGGTTGTATGGAACTGAGTGTAACGACATCCTGTTCTCTTCATGTAAATGGTACCTTTTTTCCCTCTGGAGGTCCATATATGTAGATATGGCTCTGTGTTTGAGTGGTTCATTTTGTATCATTGTTATTTATTTATACAATTCTGATGTGTGTTCCTATTACTAATTTGGGCAATTTTTTTTGGTTGATGTATCAGTGAAATACTATAAATAAAATAACCGGATGCCCAAATTACAATCCCATAGGAGAAATTTGGAGGTTGGAAAGGCATCGTGCTGTTGGTGACGCTGGGTGGTTGGTTGTGGTGCCCGAGGTCGGATGTCCGCGAATGGTGGTGGTTCAGCGGTGCGGACAGGAGATGGGTGCTGCACTCAGCATGATGCTGGAGCCCAAAGTCCACCCTTGGGAGCCTTTAGCTTCCCTCTGAGCAGGCACAGGTGGGCGCTTGCCTGCAGAGGGACCATGAAAGGGTAACTGTCGTCCAAGTTTAAATCTGAAACCATCCTGACATCTTAAAAAAAAAAAAAGGATTCGCTGGCTTTGACGTCGTGCTAGGATAAAGTTTTTGTTGAGAATTTCTGGGTGGTCTGCACACCGCGAAAGGGCCATGTGGGCTAGATTATACGTATCGGATGGCTTTTGAAAGCCAAAAGTGTTTTTGGGAAACCAAGAAACTGGTTTAAAGCTTCTTTGAAGTCTTGACTATCGATCCTCCACTTAGGAAAAGACACTGCTTGTTTCCCAGCCGCAGATGTACGTACTCACCCTAAGTAGATATAAATAACTGTCTAAACACTGAAGGTAGTGTGATGAATTCGGAGCTGTCAGAGGAGAAAAACGAGGCCCCGGTGAAGCATAATTACTGTTGGTAAAAGCTCAACAGTGAAGTGGATAGAAGAATAATTGAGCACTTCTGTTTCATTAATAACCAGGTCTTTTAGCCCTAATGAATCACAAGCAATGTAACCAGAGTTTTATGAGTAAGAGCAGTACGTCGAACGGGATCGTCCTGAGCAAATGCAAACAAATTTAAGCAAATTGAAGTCCCCTGTCGCTCATTCCTGGTTTGTCATTCATTAACATTTTCTTAGCAACTTAGACTCAAAGGCAATTAATTACGGTTTTATGTTAGCTGGGATTTTTTTTCTGGCAGGCCACTGAATTGTGTGGGGTGGGGGATTTTTGGTTGTTCTTTTTTTCTTTTTTAATACCAAACTGTGTAAATAATGACTTTCAGTTTGTTGAGAAAGTGAAAAACTACAGCTGTTGGCCTTCGGGCTTAACTATTTAATATACTTGGTTTTCTTCATGCCACACAAGGAGCGGTTTACCTTTTGACGTTCAGCTGCTTACACTTTCAAGGTCTGGTTACAGAATTACTGTTGTACGTAACAAATAAAACCTTTTTTGCTCTGAATAGGTCATTTAAAAATGGGATGGTGATTGCCAAAAATAACTTGGATTCCTTTCCTGTAAGTGATTTAAATATTGGAGGACTCTCATACAGTATGAAAATGTAGTGGTCTGAACTGGTGATATAAATAAAGGGCAAGATGGATGGTTTTAGCAGGGGAAAATCTAGATTAGCCGTCTTCAAGGAAGTCAGCGTGTGTTCAGCGTCCTGCCAGACATCTGGTTTCTGCGGTGTAGAGAACATGGAAATGGGCTCCAAGGAGGGGAGACCACGGTGACACAGTCTCGAGCAGGAGCGTATTTACCAGCTTCATGCAGAACAGTCTTGATGCATTGAACTCCGGCAGAGGAGCTGGAGCACAGCAGCAACCGCATCCGTGAAGACAGAAGAAATAGTGATGAATTTCTATTTCTCTCTGTCCGTGCATCCTGGGGAGAGAAGCAGTGGCAAATAAAGTAATTAAATTAGTTGAGATGGTCAGTTGTTGTAAATATGCGTATGTCAGCTGAAAAAACTCCTTGCTGGAATATTCCTGGGAATGTTCACTCCTGGTTGAAGGCTGGGAAGGACAGGGGCAGAGGGAGGATTTTAATTGAGGGTAGGTGAACGCACAAGCAGTGAGATAGGCCTTTTGTCACTCGCTTCTTCTTTGTTTAATGTGTCCTTCCCTCTGTGTAACTCCTCTGTTTATAGCTAGAAGGCTGTCATTCCTTTTCCTTCTAGCTCATTCAGAACATAGTTATCATCCGTGAAAATAGCACTAATAAGCTAGGCAGTCAGTTTTGTATAAATCTGCTAGGAGCTGCTAAGCAGCATGTTAGTTGGGAGGTTCAGGAACAGAATTGTGAGGAAAACCACTGGTTTTTCCAGGTATGCATTTTGTTTCTGATAGAGTCACGTTGCCAAACGTTGGGGTTTTTTTTGAGAAATGTTGTGTGTGTATGTCTATGTATAAAAATATATCCCTGAAAGCTGGAATCTTTAATGTTTTGGGATTAAGCAAATCGTGTCTGCCACAAAAATGTCTTTTGCAGTAATGCAAAGCGTTCTTGCAAGGCAATATATTTTTAATTGAGAAATACTTATATTTCAGAGTTAGCAAAAGCTAAGACTTGATGATCTTAAGGGTCTTTTTCCAGCCTAAATGATTCTATGATTCTAAATCATACAGTTAAAAAAAAATTGGAAATCAAATGATACAGTGCCTAAAGTGAAACTTCCATTTTTTTTTTCAACTTTGCTACAAAGAACACCTACACGTATTTGCTGTCAATTTACTTCATAACTTTTAATCTGAATTTGGAGATTATTTTTTTTTCCATGTCTGACTACAAACTGAAAGAGCCACTGTTCAAAATTTTGCTTTGTGTTACTCTTATACTCCTGATGGACAAAAAATATTTCACACACTGATTTTGCTGTCATATTTGGGCAGTTCAGTGAAGTGTGTGTTCTTCATTGGGTTTAAGATAATTAGAAATTTCTCACAAGTGGGATACAGCTGCTGAGGATTTTTCACCCTGGCTGGACTCATTTCTTAGATACCTTGAAATACTTAGCACCGTATGAGTGAAGGGCATGTGCTCGTTGGGCTTGTGATGACTATTATGGAAGTGGTGTTCATAGGTGACATTGGGTTTAGTCCTGAAAATATGGTAGAGGATGGAAGTTGTGCCTTCTAAACTGCATCGGACACAGGCGCTCACTGAATTTGGGAGAGCTCTCTGAAGATCAAATGGCTGTTTTGCAAACTCTGTTGACTTTGTGGCACATGGAGAGCAGTGGGCCAAGGTGAATGAAAATCCCAGGTGTGGTGGTATAACTATGGGTTTCTTTCTTTGGGTCCTTATGCTGTTGGGCTGCTGTCATCTTCTGGGTTTCTGGAGGACTTCACAGCCCCTGTGAAACTCATTAGATAATGTACCACTTTTCCTAAGCCTACTTCAGAGCCACAACTCTCTTGGTTTGGTTTTTCATTTTTTGCTGCCTGTGTTACCAGCTGCCAGGTGATGGGATTCCATCCTGAGCTATAGCTATTTCTTGTTCTTCCTTGTTTCTCTTTGCCAGTTGATTTGTATTTTATTAGTTCTGGAGTTTTTATAAGCTGTGGGACAGGACACAGCTATCTCTATCATATTTTGTTCTCTACATGTTCCTTGCTAAGGCCAACATCACATCAGACACCAGCTATGCACAAGATGTTCACTGTGTCTTCAGGGAATGTATTTGTTATAAAATTAATTAGTGATACGTGAATTTAAGGAGCTCCTTTGCAGTTGTGCTAAGGAAAGGACTCCTCATTGCCCAATTTTTTACTTAATTTTTTTTGCCTAGATGGGATGCCTTTCTAAACTTAGGCTATGCCTCAGCCTGGAAGGATGGGCTTGCTGCAGAAACACTTGTGCTGGTGAAGAACATGGGCCATCAAAAGCTCACCTGCCTTTACAGCACCGGTACCTGTGAGACAGGCGGTGCATTTGCTCCGTCACTAAACCAGAAGTGTCTCCTCTGTGGTGGGAGGAAGGATGCTTTTGGCCGCTGTGTCATGCATCAGCAGTCGATGCCCACAGCTGACAGCTTTGACAGTCACACCAATTCCTGCAAAAAGAGCACAGCAGCCTTGGAGAAACCAAAAACGTCGTTCTTCTGAGCAGCATTCTTAGGAGAAACAGGGTCCTGACATGTCTGCCCTGGGTGCTGCTCTGTCTGCTTAGGTTTTGTGGAAGCAGTAGGAGAAAGCTCTGTCCTTGCCATAATCACTTTCCTCTTGGCCAGCGAGGTGCGACGTGGTAAGACCTAGGTGGCACATCGGTGCGCTGCACTTTAAGTTAGGCTGGATTTTGTTTGGTTGGTTTTGGACTGGACAAAGAGCTTTTAAACTCTTTTGAGGAAAGAGTGAACAGGTTTTGTAAACGATCATTGATGAGACTGTTTGGGGCTCCTCATACAGAGCTGCTGTTCATCACTGAGAAGGTGGAGGAGGCATTGCAGCACTGCCCGCAAGCCACCCGAGTGCCGATTTAGGGACAGCCACTGCCACCCCGGACCTTTCAGTACATCACCCAAAGTACGTCAGCTGGTGACAGGCCTGGCTCCAATGTCCAGAGGAGATGTAGCAGCGTGCTGAAACCCCTAGGTTTTGCTGTCGAGCATGGCATCTCCCTGGCTATGAGACGTGATACGCTCACGCGATGCAGCGTTTTATGTCAATTAATTGTGAGCCTCATGGTAAAAGGCAGTACGTCCTGTGTTTAACGTATTTCTGGAATGGCTGTCGGGAATCGTGGCCCCTTCTCTAGTTTGCGTTGTGTATCGTGTTTGACGCCTTGCTTAGAGGAAGTCTTGGCAAGCCTTGCCGGAGTTACTGCCAGCAGAAAACCTCAAATGAGTGCTGGTCTCTCTGAAGAATCGCACGCTGGAAAGTAGTTTCCCGCATCCTGATGGAATGCGCAAGAATTGACTTTTCAGTGTCATCCAGAGGAGCAGGAATGGTTTGAATCTGTTAAAGCAGAGGCGTGGGAAGGCGCTGGTGGCAATTCTACAACCCTTTCTCAAGCCACGTTCCTGCTGACCTCTGTGCTCTTCTGGGTTCGTACAGAAGCAGTGGTTTCTTCTAGACCTAAGCAGGTTAGGAATAAGTATGTTAAAAAGATTTCTAGGACAGGAATCTGTGGGCGCACAGTAGCGTTAAGATGTGACACAGCAGGAGGAGTGCTGGTGGATGTTGGAGAGGTACTTTTGTTCCGAGTTCTTCTGATTCACAGGGGATTTGAAAATAAAAATACGAACTCAACTCTGCAATGTGTAAGCAATAGTTCTGGAGGAGCCTGGCGGCATTAAATCCCCGGCTGTGAGTCTGTTATGACATCCATGCCTCTTGACCTCATTGATACATATTTCATATACAGTCTTGAAAACATTAAAAATACCTTGGCTTTCAAGATACAGCCAGAAATAAAACCTAACCTTGGAGCTCTGCTTTCCCTCGGTGCTCCCTGGAAAGGGCAGACTTCAGAGCTGGGGGGCTTTGAGGGGAACGAAGCTTTAAAAAAAAAAAAAGAAAAAGCAGCAGCTCGAGGGAACTATGCAAATGAGGAAAATGTCTCTGGGAAAATTAGAGCCTCACTGATGTTGTGATGAAAGGTTGTCAGTGGAGATGGTGACAACTGAAGTGCATTACCCGTGGGTGCTGCGGTAATGGAAACAGGTGTTGCCGTCCAACCTGTCTGCAAACTGGAGTGCCCTGGCTGCGTGCCACCTGCCAACAAAACCATAAACCCCCAGAGCTAATGGCTGCGTTGTCTGGGGCGAGCGCTCAGTTCTTATTCTTCGGTGCCTTAAAATTAAGTAGGGAAAAAAATACAGAAATCTGAGAAAGGATGAGAGGAATGTCGAGTGAGCGGTTTCCCCCCCCCCCTTTGTTTTTAAAATGAGGTGGAGAGAATAGAATAGAATAGAATCATTAAGGTTGGAAGTGACCTCAAGGATCATCTAGTCCAACC
>VWZZ01001617.1:315087-340514 GCA_013399095.1 Psophia crepitans | reverse complement strand
GTTGCCCTTCTCTGGACACGCTCCAGGGCTTCGATATCTTTCTTGTGGTGAGGGGCCCAAAACTGGACACAGCACTCGAGGTGCGGCCTCCCCAGGGCTGAGTACAGGGGGACAATCACCTCCCTGTTCCTGCTGGCCACACCATCCCTGATACAGAGCACTGTGAGAAGGGACCGAGGATGACAGCATTTTATGTCAATCGCACGGCATCCAGCTTTATTTCGGTCTCCATCAGAGCAGGTGAATTTGAGCATTTCTGTAGGAACGGGAAATGTCTGTCGCACTCCGTAGCCACCCAAGAGTACGCCCGAGCGCGGGGTGGGAGCTGCCTGCCTCTTAACATGCCTGATTCGGGACACAATTTTCCATTTTGCCTTAAAAATGTTTTAAACAATTATGTTAGGACGGTTTCGTAGCTCAATGCTCTGTCCTTTCAGTATTTGTTATCTCTTTCTTTCTGTACCTTTGGGGTTTCGTAACCAGTGTGGGCCTGGCGTTCATCAGTATGCAGCGGCTGTCCCGCTCTGGGCCGGTGAGAAGAGGCAGGGTATGTGCTGGAAAAAATAGCGATCTTTCGATTAAAGGGTTTAGGTTTTTTATTTAGAAAACTGAGAAGCTGATTTAAGCCCGCAGCTTTTATTCTGACAGGCTGTAGCACCTGAGTGCGTTGCTTTGCAGACTGAATAATGTTTCTGAGCTAATGATGTGAGCGTGCGTGCATGGGCACGCAAGCGTGGCTGAGGAGCTAGGAAGTGTGTATTATTTTTTTGCTGTTGTTTTAATCACTGAGAACTGGAATGCCTGTTCACTGTCAGGGATTTTTGTGCTCCAGTGAAGCCCAACTATGGAAGAAAAATTAAGTTGGTTTTGTTAGGCTTCATCTGGATTGTACTTCTCGATTTGATGAATTAGAACCATTTGGTTTTAGTTAATTTTTCAGCTGATTGATGTGTTACCCTTAGGTTCTTAACCCGGTTTATTCATTGTAATCGGTTTTCAACGGAAAGTTGCTTTTGGATCATCTTGCCATTGGTGACTTTTTTGAGTTAGCTGTTTTTAAAGTGGGTTTGATTCTTGGGAGTATTCCCTTAGTATCAGAGGGCAATATTTTTAGGGTACTTCAGACCAGACAAACTCCGTTCTTCCGACCGTGCTTACATCCGTGGGCAGGGCATAGATGCCTGTGTAGCTCTGGGAGGCTTCGGGTCCCTTGTTGCTGATGTGCACTTGACTCTCTGCCCCGACTGAAGCGTTGCATTCGATTTAATGGATGTAACGTAATGACTTTGAGCAGCTCAGAGGTTTTTAGATGGGAGGTGCAGTGTAGGTGCTAAGCATTTGCTTTCTATCAGCTTCTGAGGTACGGGCTCTTCTGAAAAACAGATTTGTCAGATCTTCAGACTCCGCACAGCAGGTTAAGATTCAAAGGCTGTGGGGTGCTTTTATCGTTCAACCTAGAAGGTGAAAACTCATCAACACCGAAACCTCTTCTTGTACAGCATTCGTTTATCAGAGCAAAGCAGTGATTCCAAACGAGAGTCCTTTTGCTCTGATGCTCCGTGGTAGTTTTGTTGCTGCTAATAATGGTCATGTGGTCCTTTCTTTTTTTTCCAGCAAACTTAAGTTCTCTCCCCTTTTCATGATTTCAGGTAGGAGAAACCAAGAAACAAGTGTATTGATTGAAGTACCTGGATTACATAGTGCTTAAACACAGGTATTTCGTTTGCCCAAATTGAGAGGGGAACTTTGTAACCATGAATCTTAATGGCTTTGCCTTAGGAAATTTGGCTTGTGTATGTTTGAGACCCTTCAGAAGAATAGACTTCTCAAGGATGTATTTGAGGAGTACAGTCAGACAAAAAGAAAGTTTACCAGAAAATAGAAAAGGAACTACCCAGCAGCTTATTATCTAACAACTGGGAGCAATTTAATAGCGTTGGATGCCTTACACAGAGGAGACCATTAGTAGTCCTCTGATGCCTTGGCAATAAATCATTCTGCAGAACTAATTAGGTATAATTCTGCAAGTCATTTGAGCAAGGTCCTATTAAAACCTGTGCTCCTAGGAGACCTGTCGCTGAGCTGCAGCATTTGCTGGGAACAATGGAGGCAAAGGCATTGCTGTTATCAGTGTGGGCCGTGTTATTCGCATAACGAAGTAAATCATGGTGAAATATCCTGTTAATAATAGTTAGGAAAAGACATTTGTCAGTCCAGGGGATCTGGAACAACCGACTACATTTCTCAGCACACACATGTAGCAGCACCGTTAAATCATCCCGGTAGAGTTTGGAGTGTATGGGGAGCAGGAGAGATGAGGTATGAATTAACGAGCTAACTTCAGCTCTCAAGAAAGTCTGCAGAAATGTGAAATGCATTGTTTCGGAGTATTCGACACAGCAGTATATTGCTTGGAGATTTTCCCCTTTAATTAGGATACATTTGGCTGATGATTAAGTGTTGTAGATACGTTGGTGTGAAAAGTGTGGCAGAGCAGATTTTGTACGTGCCTGATCAGTTCCATTAATTTCTCACTTTGAATGAAGGACCAGGAGCAAAAGTCTCAGTAAATATTTCTTGTAAAACCTGATGCTTCCTCCTAACTGTCCTTACTGTCATGTTTGCTCAAATAACAGCCACAAATTTTTCCCTTCCAGTTTCCCCTGCAAAGTCATTAGTTGGGCTCGTTGTGAAGTGCCTGATGAACTAGGCACAAGCGAGCTCTTACCCGACAGCACAGCAGCTTCGATGGGCCTGCGGTGTGTCCCAGCAGGCTCTACCCTTGTTAGCACCGTCTGCCTTCGGACCGCTTTGAATCTGCCTGGCACGGGGTTTGAATCTGCCTCCAAAAGGCACGAGCACAAGCGTGCCTTCGAATTGCACACCAGCTCAGAAGTATTTGCTTTTTTTTTTTTAATTTTAATTTTTATTTCATTTTATTTTTGGCTGACATAACCAATTTGCTATTTCTAAAGTTAGGCATGGTAATTTTTTTAAAGGTCTGAGAATCACTGGGGAGGGATGACAGTCTGTTTTCTGAAAGGAGAGAAAACTGATTATCTGCTCTTAAAAATAATAGCATAAGCTCTAACCTTCGTCCTGATTTATAAGTGCCTGCCTTCAGCAGAGGGTCCTCTGACAACAAAAGGCTGGTGGAAGAATTTCACCTGCATGAGGCAGTTGTCGTTATTTTCATTTTGTCATAATGTCAATTATGGAATTTTTATTTTGTTGTTATTTGAGGTCCGTAGTTAAACTATTGCGTAGCTCGTGACTAGCCACAGCAAGCTGCTAGATCCATTAAGAAAATCATTTGGAAGATGCTCAGCTCAGAGCCCGTGGTGCCCCCCAGGAAAGCAGCAGGGGATAAAAAATAAAAAGCAAGAACTGGAATGGCTTATTTTGCCCAAATCGCCACGAGGAGAACTACATGGAAGGAATTGTGAAATTCTGCACAGATCCACCTGGCCGAGGGGGCTCTTTATCTCCATCGTGTCCTTGTCAGGCCTTGCAAGAGCATCGTATTGGAGAGCTTCAGTGCTAAACCAGTAGCGGAGGGAGCCACATCCAGCTGTCAGCCCTTAACAAAAGGGAAACTCCATTTAATGGACGATTCACCTTCCATTCATGCAAAACTCGATGTTCAAGTACTCACTGCTAGATGGTAAATGTATTTTTAGATGGTAAATGTATTTTATCTTACTCCGTAGACTGCTTTCTGTGGCCAATATTATTAAATACTTGACAGCACTTAAGCCACCAAAACAGAAGTCAATGAGCAAAGCAGATAGCAGATATCTTTTAACACATGCCATTTTTACTTTCCATTCAAGTTTGTTATCAAGGACCATGGTGATACAGAGAAACCGGCTTAATTTTAATCTTTTTTTTTTTCAGTTGGCAAAAAAAATTCGTGAGAAGTTTAACCGTTACTTGGATGTTGTGAATCGTAACAAGCAAGTAGTGGAAGCATCGTATACTGCTCATCTCACGTCGCCCTTGACTGCGATCCAGGACTGCTGTACAATTCCACCATCTATGATGGAGTAAGTGTTAAATTCTGCAATTACTTATGCTGTCGTTTAATACGTGAAGAAAAAAGGTGCAAGTTTTTCTTTGCAAAATAACCTGTGCTTTCTCCCACTCATGATAACTCTGAAAAAGCAGGGAAGGGGATGCTCCTTATCTTGTCCTCATGCTCGTTTACATTTCTACTAGAGCCATGTTTAATGAGGATAACTAAACAAGGGCTGGGACTCAGCTCTCATGGACTGTAAAATGAAACAGAAAGGAAAAAAGTTTGTTCAACCCTTAATTGCGTGGAATAGTCTTTTATACAAAACAAGTCTGTCTGTACCCCATATACCATTTTTGCACTGAGACGCTGCTTACCCTGAATGACTCTTCTGAAGCTGGTCATGGGACTATTTTTTTCTTTTGAAGTGCAGGAACCAAAATCACGAGTTGGTCAGTACATCACATGCTAAAAATATTGCATTGCGGTTTAATCGAGTTGACATGCTGCTGTTTGATACCCAGAGAGATTTACAGAAGTTGAGTATGTTGCATGGAAACGGAATTTGTTCCTTTTCCATTTGTTCTGTTTTTAAACACAGGAGTTTTGAACAGTCTACATCCAATCTAATTGTCTTCAATTGTGTTGTATTATGCTGTATATCTGCAGAAATTTCTTTGGGTTTCCTAATTGGAGGAAGGTGTGATAAAAGGTCTGATTTTTTTCCATTAACAATGTAATAATTTCTTTTAAACAGTCAATGTTTTAAACACTTCCATATGCGCTAGAGAAGAACAAGAGTAACGTTCAGTTTGTTATCCAGTGCAAACCTTGATTACAGAGTGTATTTTCATTGTTTATATCTCAGTCTGATTTAAAAACATTTTAGAGGAAGGTAATTTGAGTGATAAATGTTAAAAGCATTTTCTGCAATCTAACTGTAAGAGCTCTTCTTTTAGCGACAATGTTCTTTCATCTTTTCTGAAGTGTGGCATTAACCTTTGTTTAAATAGGGATTTAAAATACACGCTGCATTCAGATACGTGGTATGAATCTGTGTCTGGAGAGAAAGGCCACTTGCTTGCTTTGTGTTTATTTTGATTGGCATGAAAGTGAAAAATCTCAGTAGGGTTAGGCCTCAGGTGGCTCTGAAGAAAGGGTACTTTGCTGTTGGGTTGTGCATGGATTTGCTGCAGTTCCTACTGGACAAGGTGCCTACAAAAAATGCTGGCACATCTAGTGCTTTGTGGCCGAGCTGTTGGCAGTGTCAGTAGAAAGGTCAAGAATTAGTTGAGGATGAAAACTTTTCTGCCCTCTGATCTCTCCGTGCACTAGCACCTTCCAAGCAAGGGGTGAAAAGAAGGAGAAACGAGGAGGTTTATCAACCCCCTTGCAATATTACATCATTATTCATTAAAAAAAAATAATTAAAAAGAGAGATCTGCTCTTAGTCTGGAAACTTTCATGGATTTCCTTTCACTTTGTCCTCCAAAATTACTTTGCTTGGAGGTCCTTTAGAAATTTCTTTACCTGTGGGTGGACTTGCATAAGGATCCTTCACAGTAAGTGGTTTAAAAAATGAACCGGAGGTCACAGCTGGCAAAGCAGAGAGGTGAATTTGCTATTTGCAGAACTCCTTATTTGGGCTGTACGATATTATTCTCATTATTTAATTACTTGGCCTGATAATATTAAATGTGCTAAAGTGGTTACCGGACCAGTCTGTCAGTCTCCAGGATCTTCCAGACAGCGCTTCCACAAGACCTGGTCCATATGTTTGGTTGGAGAACGGTGGCTTATCAGGCCGTCTGTAGGAAATTGGCTGCAAGTCATACAAAGAAAGAATGTAAAACTGTGTTTTTCTTGTGAAACTTAACTTCGAAGTTGTCACTGGTGCCATGGCTTGTTAATTGCTCAACTGTCTAAATGTTTCTGCCATCATTTCGTTTGTTGTTTCGCTGCCTCTCCTGCCTGCTGCTCTTCCTTTCATTTTCCTTCTCTCTGGCATCTCCCTTCTGGGAGATTCCCAGTTTTGGTTAAAAATATCAGGGGGGAAGCTAATGTTGATATCCAAGGTGGCATTATTAGGTCTTATCTTTGACACAAGGCTGCGAAAGGGGAAAGTCGAACGGCTCACACGGGCAGGAGGTGGTTGTTCCTGAAGTGCTGGGAGGGCACCTCACGCCATTCCCCCTGCTCAGCGTCAGCCTGTCCTCATCTCCGTACCCCTCCAGAAAAAAGATTAATTTTTAATAGAAGGGCAAAAATGAGATAACTTTCTTTTTAAGCACAAGCTTTCAGTAAAAATTAGAAGATTGCTTGCCCGTTAGGATCCCCTTTTGTCTCCCTTGGTCACCTCTAGGCCTGGTTCAAAGGGAGGAGAGGGCCAGCGGGACGATGCCTTTGCAGGCAGGCGTGTCAGAAATCATCAATAGCTATTTTTCTGTTTGCCCACAGAAATACATAGACACAGATCTTTGACAGAAAAATACTGAAAGTTAAGACGCCTACCTTAATGGTTGGATTTTAGGAACTGGAACGCAGATACGAGTGTTTGAACGAGGATTTAGGAGTTATTTTTAAAACACAGACACAAATATCTCCCACCTGGATATTGTGATCGTATTTTAAAGGCAATTGATTTACTTGAAGTCTTCCACCTTGAATTTTTGGACTAACTTGGTCTGTGAGGAGGTCTGCACTAGTGAGGAGTTAAGTTAGGCGTGCTTTTGCTACTCACAGCTTATCCTTGGTGATTAAAAGATGTTAGTGTTGGGCAGAAGAGTGCTGGGGTTAGAGCCACAATCAGTGCAGTGGTTTGCTTCAGAGCATTTGTTAGCTGCTGCTGTAGAAGAGCATGGAAAAAGACACAGATTTGTGCCATTTGCTGTTTTCAGGAAATACTTTGCTCTAGGTTGTCACTTGGAAATGCGCGTGTCCTGAGGGCTATGGTTTTTCTTTCAGGAGGGTTGTGAAATTATTTGTCTTATAACTGCTTAACTCTGTCTGTTCTTTTCCTTGGTGTAGGGAGGTGTTTCATCATGTGGCCTCTTTACTTGAGTAAACATTTGGTGCAGGAGCAGGTTCAGAAGCACATTATCTTCAGGGGTTATTTTTAAGGTAGATTTGAAGGCTTGTCCCACAACATTTAAGGTTGTTTATCACATGATGTTCAGCCTCTAAATGCACGTTTGTAAATCTGAGGGCACTTTGTGTTGTCAGGCGATTCCTCCATCAGCCTTGTACAGCGCTGTCTGGCGTGGTGACATTGCTTTAAGAGTGCAGCAAGTTGGGTTTGTTTGGGAACAATTGCGTGGGAAGGTATTCACACTATTGGTGCAAAGTAGAGGTGATGAACTATTGTGTAGAGAGGAGATTCATTTTCAGGGTTTTTTAATTGCTTGGTATCTTTAGTTTGTATTTGTTGTTAGCATTAACAAAATTATCCATGTGTGGCCTTGTATTTGATTGTATTTATCTTGAAAATCTGACCATTGGCTTAGAGTTTGCTGTGTTGCTCGAGATAAACTGTGGGAATTCCACACTTGATGACTATAAATGAATGATATGAAATATGACTAACAAACCACAAACTGGGCTATAAAATGAACCTGGCATTTAAATTGCTGGATTTAAATTGCTTGATTAGTGAGATATGACAAGGAAGACAATGTTTATTTTATTGCCTTTATGTGGTGTTGGCTTTTACAGTGAGGAGCCCGAAGGCGTAAGTTTCCATGTGACTGTGGTTCCAGTCCACAGTGCCTAGTTCTGAATTAAAATTAACAACCTGCCCGTGCTTTCAGTTGCTATATTGTACCCAGAATATATTGGCCTAACTAGTGTAAGCGCTAGCAATCACGTGTTTTTTCTCCCCACCAAGGTAGGTTTTGTGCAATGGAACTAGCTTGTTTTGGAAAGTGGTGAAAAATAAATTAGAATATGCAAAATCAAGATGAGGGAGTGCAGTTGGTGATTATTGAGCAGTTTTGGCACGGAATATTTCCACAGGCCTTAATTCAGCAAATGTTTAATCATACGCTTATGCTCACCCAGTTTACCAAAGCATTTAAGTGTATGATTAATTAAGAAATAAATCATACACTTATGTAGATACGCAAGTACTGCTGAGTAGAGGTGGACTGCTAAATCGGAGCGGGGGAGCAGGGGCTCTGTTTTTCTTTAGGTTGTGCTGTTCCTTGCTTCAGATATAGCTGTTTGCGTTTTCGGTGCTACTTAATCAAGGTTTGGGAATGGAAAAAACCGTGATGTCAGTGGAGGGAGAGACAACAGGAGTTGAGAGGAGCAACTGGAGAGTGTAGCTTTCAGACCAGCTCAGAAGTGGATGGTACAAATACCCAGTATCTGCCCTGCCATCAAGGCTATATTTGTCTCCCATGGGGTCAGAGCCTGGGGACTTGCTCCTGTTCCCAGGGCCGTGTGCCGCGTCGAGGAGGCGCCCGTAGCAGTTGAGAAGAGGCATCACTTCAACCGGGCAGAGTTAATATGGATAAAGTGCTCTGGGCTCTTAGCAAAGCAGTTGGGTAAACTGATGGGAGATAAGGAAAATGGATGCAAAGCGACACACATCTTCTAATCCTTGAAGAGATCCCTGCTGGAAAAATAGGGCTTTGTGCTTCCTCACTGCTGAAGAAGCCGTGAGAAACAGATTTCATGCTGTCTCCAGACCTTCCCTATCATGACTGAATTGGGTGGTTGTTTACAAGATGATGTTTTAATTAAAGTATCTTTCTTGGTAAGAGGATAATACCTTTGTGTACAAGACGGTGTCTCGTGTTTGCCGTGCCTGAAACGCTTCATTCTGGAGAAAGCCCTCGGTAGGTCATTAGGAAGTCTTGGAACTGAAATGGCCTGACATGTGTGGGGTGCAGATGGGGCTATAGCAGAATGTCAGCAAGAGGGTAGGGGAAGGAATTAACGGTATTTATCAGAAGTGCTGAGCACCTGCAGCTCCCGTGTACCTTCTGTGGGAACTTCTGTGGGATACGTGTCAGTTACGGGAAGTGTCTAAATAGGGACTTAGGAAAATGAGTTTTAGGAAACAGGCTTGGAAGCATTAGGTTTGTGTGGGGTTGTAACTTTGCAGGTCTGTGTGCTCTGACTTGTGGATGACAAGTGGAATAGCTTTCTTCATAAAGATCATGTTGGATGAGATGGCAATGTGTAGATCAAATAAGTGTTTTATTTTGAATGTTTGCAGATGAAAGAAAACCAAACTCTTTCCACACAAAAAGAAAGACTGTCTGATAATGTGTGTCATGCTTGGACATTCAGAATGCCTTTTTCAGGAGGAGCTGTGGTTGATGCTAGCTGGCTCCTGTAGGAGACTTTCAGAAGCAGCTTTGTTTACTTCCAGCTTTGCCAGGTAAGTTAAAGTTAGGTTTGCACGATAAGTACACGTGAAGATGCTGTTGCAAGTACGTGCTTTACAGACTTGGTGCCGTGGGTTACACTCCAGTGGTTTTCTTGACATAGCAAAGCCCTGTGTATCTGCAGTAAGATTACCTTGCAAAAAAAAAAAAGAGGCTTTAACTTCTCTTCAAATGCATTTGTGAAGAAACATGCAGCTGCCTTTGCAGCTTTTCCAACAAAAAACCCAGAGACGTTGTGACTCACCATGCTCTGCAAGAGCATTTCACATCCTCAGGTGTCTGTGAGAGAAGGTAGGAAAGGGTTTCCTTGAGTTGCCTACGACTGGGACCTGAGCAGGGAGAGAAAAGGGGAGAGTCACAGCACCGGGAAGCTGCCCTGCGTGGTGCCTTGCTGCTGCAAGGGGTGGCGTGGCTGATGCTGTCCCCATAACCTGCACCTGCAGAGGGGACGTGAATATACACGTGTGCTGGTGGAAGCATCCTCTTCTCTCTCTGCTTCTACCCTGCAGGACAGGAATGAATTTCACTGCTGGTTTTTACGGAAAGTTGTCGTAGGTCTCCACAAAACACATGTTTAGAGGTGCATTGCCATTCATGCATGCTCTTGCTTCTGTTCCTAACATATATGTTTCGAGGCAGCTGGAAATCTGGTTTTTTTCTTTATTTAACTGTGCTGATAAGAGCTTAGGGAATGCATTTATCTAAATTTGTGAAAGGAGATAGAATGGAGAAATATTTCCTGGTAAAACATACTACTTGGCAGCGTTGCGTTACAAACATTTAATAGAGCTGTTTGAATAAGTGAGTTTACAAACCTATTTTTGAAAATCATTTACTCCCTGACTGCGATACCGCCTTCAGAAGTGGTGTGGTTTTTTCTTTTTTAAACAGATGGTTAAATATTTGCTAATGCAGTTCAATTTTATCGCAGCTCTTTCTGTGTTTATCTTTCCTCTCTGGTGCAGTTAAGTGGGAGATAACAGCAATCCCATTCAGTTCCTTCAGTTGCTGCAATATCTGAAGAGCTGCACTTCCAAAGGAGAAGTGGGTGGGCCACGCTGGATGAGTTTTAAGATGTATTTGCTGTTCTTGTGGAGTATCAGACTACAGGAAACGCATGTGGGTTTCTAGAAAACGTAGGGAGCATGCATAGTGCTAGTCTTGGCATGACCTTGTTTTATCCATAAACTGCAGCAGGTATTTAGGAAATTGCTCTCTTGGACTGTTGCTTTTACTTTGTAAATGTGGCCGAGATTCTCATGGAAAAACGCTTTTTGGGATGGTTTGTGTTACTAGGTCGCAGTCCTCCTTCCAATAATACGCTTTCCTTACGTCTGAGACCAAGTATACTCTGACTTTTTCAAGCAGCAGTTGAAATAATTGGAACAACTTACATGCTTTGCCAGGAGAAACTGGTTAACTGAATCATCAGTAGCTTTTTTTGGTTGAATTTATTGATAAAACCAGTGCTTTCCAGCATGCTGTTTAGATGCAGAAGGAGCCGTGTATTGAAGCATTTATTTAATTATGTAAAGCACGAGTGAAAATCTTGCCTTGCAATCAAGGAAACGTGCCTAGTTGTGAATTTCTAAGGAAATGCTGATTTTTCAGTGCACTTATGTAATTTCATTTTGCATAATCTCTTTAAATTTGTAGGACCGGAAAGGGAGGTAAGAAATGAGTCTTAAGACAATGAGAACCCCTCGGAAGCTGCTCAAGTGTCATTTTTGTACGCGGCTCCCTCATTTTTCCCTAAACTGAAACTGTACAAAAGAGGCTGATTTACACTGTAAATTCAGGCCAAACAAAATCCAATTGGAACTCACTTGAGCACTGGTTTGATGTAAGATTCAAAGCTTCTGCAAATTTATTTTATCTTCTACACTTGCTGATCTCCTGCTTGTAAATCCTGTTGAAGGGGAATAAAAATGAGCGCAGCCTGATGGGAATTTAATGTCTGAAGTTCAAAGCAGTTTGCACATCAGAGCAAACGTCAATCAAATGAACATCTTGCAAGCTAGGCAGGGAGCGCGTTTCTCCGTGGGGAAGAGATCAAAGTGGGAGTCGCAGCTCTGTTTGCTCCCTCGGGATGCAGTTTCGATCGGTTGTTCATTAAAGTGAATCCAGAAGGAAGGGCTTTTTAGGGAGAGGCAGGGAAAGGGGGATGGGGTGAGCGCGTCTGTCTTGAAACTGAATTTCACCCAGTGTCTTCTGCTCTCGTTTAAGTAAGTACAAAAACTAATGGCATCTAAATACAGGTTTTGGTGTGTTTTTTCTGGTAAGGATTATGGAGGACTTCCCAAGCATTGGCTGTGGTGCTACCACCTAGAACATCTCGGGCCAAATCTTGGAGGGAGACCTCAGTCCAACATCGCTGCTGTTGTTCACCTTGTAGTCTTGCCGCCAGCAAAACTGGGAGATGCTGGTAAAACTTGAGTCTCCTCTGTGCAGAGAAAGGGTGGTGATCAGTGCTTGTCTGCAAATCTTAAAATCGTAAAGTTTGGGGGGTTTTAACTTCTTCTAAAGCAAGCAATGGGAAGACTTGTACGGTTTGAAACTCGTGTGGAAAACGTGCAAGGTATAAATATGTCGTAGGAAAGTTAAAACCAGTAGTTACAGCCAAGAATGTAGGCATTTACTGTAAATGCCACGTGGCAGTGTTGAGGCTTTAGTTTTAATTGTTGCTTTAACGGTGAAGTCTGCCATATAGTTTAATAGCGCATTCTTAATTGAAACAGCTTAAAGGCATCCCAAAGAAGCACATGGAAGATTCTTGAGTTTAATTAAAATGATTGCAATATTGCAGTCTTAGTTTGCCGCAGTACTGCCTTTGCCCAGTTTCTGGCCTTGGTTTTCTGAGGACCTACACTTGGGAGTTGGTCTCTCCTCAGGGTCCTTGTGTCATGGAACCAGTCACGCTTTAAAAATACACTCCGTTGCAAGGGGCAAAAAGTCACTTTAAGGCAAACTGCACCTGAAATGAGATTTGCAGTAGGTTTCCCACATAGCTCAGTCTGGAGCAGTCCTTGCTGTAGGATGACAGGTCTGTCTGCGAGCTGGTCTTTAATTTCTAGGATTTAAAACAATTCTTCTTCTGCATATTTTATTGATCTCATTTTCCCATTGAGTGTATTCTCTTTTTGCCACTTGTGTGCTGCAGCAAGAGAAAGGAGGGCTGGGCTGGGCTGCGGTAATGTCTTGCTTTCCCTTTGCAGGTCTGCTGCAGATTATTTAGGTGTCTATATCCTCGTTTTCCTGATGGGTGATGTGGTACCTGCTTACTGGGGAAAGCTGAGGGACTTTGTTGATTTTTGCATTGAAGTGCTTTGATGTGATCCAGTAAAAAGCACAGAGTAAATAGTATCAGTAAATGGCTGAAACATTGATCCCCTTGGCCTGTGGTGATCAGTTTGGGGCTGCAGGAGCACCCGTGGTGGGGCAGTTAAGGGTGATAACTGTATTTTTGCCTTCCTAGAAGGCATGCCAGAATCAGACCTGGTGTTCATCTGTTTGAAACCCCATGGTAAAGATCTGTCGTGACTGAGACCTGAAATTCAGTTTGGCAGCTCTGTGTGTGTGAAGAAGTGATGTAGCAGTACGCTCAACGTTTTGAGTCAAGGTACATCCAACTTCTCTGCCAGGTGATTTAAAACGAGTAGTTTGGGTAGTGTGAGAACTGCGTGTCAGGATGCACATGTTGCTTTGAGTGAGTGCGAGCGGTGACTTTTTGGCATAAAATAAAACTGAGAGGGAGATTTCAGGTGATTTTGAATTAAACCCCAGCATTTACTGCCCGTGTTCTGAGCCGTGAATAATGTTAGTTGCTAACAAGGTATCCTGTTGGCATCACTAATAGATTTTGATGGGAGCACTGGGACAATTAGCTAACATCCTGAAAAGTCATTATCTTTCCCTAAGAGTTTGTTCTTTATATTCCTTGGAAATATTTCCTTAGCATGGAGATGTTTAATTTGCAGTCTCTAGCTCTTCTCCATCTGGTTTTGCCCAAAGATAAACATGCTTTTTTTGAAACCCATCCTTTATCAATCAATCTTAGTCTTGAGATTCTTTGGCCAACAAAAAATCAGCAACATTTTTGCTTGCTTGTTAGGAGCTGCAACTTTTTGAACTGGTTACATTTTAATGGAGATAGGAAAAGCTACAGCCTTGATCCAAGAACCAAGTTCCTGTGAAATGTCATCTTTTTCTTGATGGACAGGACTTTGGGGAGTTTTCAGAGAGCATGTTGCCAGTAATTTCAACGAGCAGATCCTGGCAGAGTGGATGAGCCCATGCGAAGCTCCTTGCCGTCATGGTTTGGCTGCTTCTGGTGTCTGATATAGCATCCCTTCTTGATTTTACAACGTGATGGGTGGGAGGCCTGACCAGGAGGACAGGAGGCCTTTCTATCTATCTGCCCATCTGTTTCTCTCCCTCTCTTCCTTGCCATGAAGAGCAAGGATAATGCAGAAGGTCATCAAAACCTCTTTGCCTCTCTCCGAGTCTTGAATCAAAATGCCAGCGCTGATGCAGTGCCGTTGATGATGCTGTTTTGGATAAAACACCAAAAGCACCAAACAACTGCGTCCAGTAAGGAACCCACAGTACTTTTTGTAGAGCAAGGAACTTCGCTGCCTGTTCTTGTTCCCGCTTTATACAGGGCATTTTTCACTTCGCTCGTCGCAGAGTGATTTTGATGTGTTGAGCAGCCCCCACAATTAAAGATGTTTCTCCAGTGATGAGCAAGTTCATAATTGCGTGTGTTAGGTGAGGGTGGAGCAGAGCAAGTGTTTGTGTTAATGTACGGTAATGTGACTGTGTCAAAAGACTGAGGTATGTAAAATATTTGTGAAGAAATGAGAAAGAGAATTTTGTTCTGAGACTCCCTGATGCAAAAACTTGCACACTCTGGGTACATGTGCAGCTATATGGTAGAAGGTTTGCACCTTAGTTATTTTTTTTCCTCCAGATTTGATACTTGTATATTAAAAATATTGACCAAAATGGGTAGAGCTATGTTTAAACTGCATTTATTCTCCAAAAGGTTTTAAGTGTATAGAAGGCAGTTAATTATTTCCAAATATACGTGACTTTTTGTTTTTTAAGTCTGTGTTTGGGAAGGGATCAAAAAGCCTTGGTGCCTCAGTAGCTAACTCTTCACTGGTAGTCTCATCCATCTTCTTTAAGAATAATGCAGTTAGTTTAAGATCTATGTAGTGTTTACAGAGACAGACTAAACTCATATTAAAGCATGCCAGTTTAAGGAGACACTGTTCTCAGTGATGTTTGTGCATGACAGTGAAGATACTAAAATTAGGCAGTTAGGAATCAATGATGGTCACTTCGTGCATATTCAAAAATTCAGTTTGATTAGAACTTCTCCAAACAGAGCTTCTAGTCTGATGAGCTCTACCTATGTGAAATGAGTCCTCTTGTGACTCCACAAGAAAGTAAAATTTAATCTGATGTTAAGACCAAAGAAGTCAGTGTCTGAGGTTTTGTTATGGGTTTGTATAAAAGACTATTTTATTTATGTGTAATTCAGAAAATCATTAAGGACCTTAATAGTAAGTTCTCGGGAAATGACTCCTGTACTGGAAGGGCAAATTTCTAAACTTGTGAGAAGGCTGTGCTATGCTCTTCACCAATAACAGAAGTTAAACTTCTGCTTTAAGCAGGAATAAAACCCCCAACATCAGGCCAGCCTTAAATACAATGATACCGGCATGAAGCATGAACGAAAAGCAAACCCTCTGTGAGCTCCAGCGCGCCTCTTGGGAGCATCGATCTAGTTTTATAATGCTAAAATTTCTGGAAGTGGATCCTACAGAAGTGATGATCTTAAGCCTAATAACAACTATTTTTCTTATTCTGAGTTAGTTTTCACACATCTCTTCTAGAATCCCAGACTGGTTTGGGTTGGAAGGGACCTTAAAGATCATCTGGTTCCAACCCCCCTGCCCTAGGCAGGGATGCCACCCACTAGATCAGGTTGGCCAGTGCCCCATCCAACCTGGCCTTGAGCACTGCCAGGGATGGGACATCCACAACTTCTCGGGGCACCCTGTGCCAAGGCCTCACCACCCTCACAGGGAAGAATTTCCTCCTAATGTCTAATCTAAATCTATCCTCTTTATCTCCCTGAGCAGAGAGTCCCTTTCCATCCTTTTTGTAAGACCCTTTTAAGTATTGAAAGGCCACAGTGAGGTCACCCCTCAGCCTTCTCTTCTCCAGGCTGAACATCCCCAGCTCCCTCAGCCTGTCTTCGTAGGAGAGCTGCTCCAGCCCTCTGATCATCTTCTTGGCCTTCCTCTTCTAAGTCATAAAAGGTTCTGCTACACAAAAGGTTCTCCTGCATCCCACATGCAGTGGGAGAGATGCATAAAGGGAGAGATGGAGGCTCTCAGCAAGTCCTGCAGCTGGCTGGCTGGGGGAAGCTGCGGCTGCCTCCCTGCGGGATGAAATTATTTTGAATTGGGCTGAAAGAAAATATATTGCATTAGGAGAGTTTTAGTTTCCTTAAAAAGCCTTCCTTCCTGTGGTCATAACTTGAAATTTCCTTGTGGTAACCAATTCCATCTGTCGGTGGTTTTTGTTTCTGCTAATTGTTGTTTTAAGGGGACGATTTAGAAGTGCATTGTTTTAATGTCTGGTTGTGTCTGCAAACCCCAGCCCTTACAGCTGGCTCTCTGTAAGGACAGGACCAGAAAATCAGTGTCTCTCCATTCTCACTGGGCACCATGACTGTTGAAATAGCTGCAACTTACTGGATTTCAGTTTCTTAATCAAATTCTTCAACCAGAAAAGCAGTCCTTGTTTTTCATACCACTTTTGCTTGTGGTATTTTGGGCTTCCACTGTGTGATAGCATATATATGTGGGTGTGTTTGTAGGTGTACGTACACGTTTTTGTGTGTGTATGTATACGTGCGTGTATGAAAAAATACA
Source organism: Psophia crepitans (assembly GCA_013399095.1). Lineage (NCBI taxonomy): Eukaryota > Metazoa > Chordata > Aves > Gruiformes > Psophiidae > Psophia > Psophia crepitans. The sequence continues at coordinate 324,159 of VWZZ01001617.1, read as the reverse complement.
CCCTCAGTTTAAGCAGTTAAGTGCAGGTGATGATAAACAACTAAATAAAGAGCCTTAAGGACATCTGTAACGTACGCGTGCATTGGGGTAAATGCTGGCTGCACGCTCGACAGATGTAAGCTAGTGATTGGTGTGCCATTAATATTAATTAAGTTGGTCAGTATCTTTTGATGTATCTGGTTTTTGTGTTATTTGCTGATTTAGTCTTGACAGTATTGAACAAAGCCCTACCCTGCCCAGTTTCTCCCCAAGCCTTGTTCCCTTTCAGCTTTCATGCCAGAAAAGCTACTGAGGCTCCTGTTCCGGACCAGAGTTTTATGCCGACTTCACTTGCAGGTTCTTGTCATTTCTTAGGAAAAAGTTGATGGTAGAAAAATTCTTTGATAGGAAGTAAATTGTTTTTTGAAGTACTGGAATAATCAGACAGTAAGTCAGATGCCATCAAAACGTTCAAGGTCACAACGATTTTAACAAATAAAATTGGCTTATGTAAATGATACAAATCTGCATTTAAGTCCTTCAAAGCTTCAGAAGAGTTTCCAGTTACTTGTAACCCTTTAAAACACTTTTAATGAAAATTTTATTAAGGCATTGGTTTAATTATATTTTCTTGCACTATGCACTAGAATACTTTTTTGCTGTTAGAGTTACAAATGCATTTGAATTATTTAACCTAACCAAAATGTAAGAAAACTTCAGACTGTCAAGTTCCTTCTGCGATTTGGAAGGTAAATCCTCAAGTTTTGGTACGGAAAACAGATTTACAGTTGCTCTGTTAGGTCTTTTTTGTAAAGACATAAAGAGGAAATCTTCATCGTGCAAGATACTCGGAACAAAATTTTGAAAGTGGAAGATGAAAGAATAGTACTGGTGAAAGAGTCTCCAGCAAGAAAATGTTTGGTTCAAGAACATGATGGTGATGAGGGCATGCCTGGGTGCTGCCTGCGTTTCCCAGGCTGGAACGTCTGCTGCTTAAATCTAGGTGGTAGTGTACGCTCTCCTGTGATCCTGTCTTTCGAGAAATATCGTGGAGAAAAACGCAACATATCACTGGAGAGAGCAGGTACAGTCCGGACGTGATGAGCTTTTACCTCAGTTTTGGGTTTCGGAATTTTTCCCCTGGATCCTCAAAATATGTATAATGTTGGATTTTCCAAAATAATTATTTTTCGTTGAACCTTCAAAAAAAGTGTTACCATTGTAAGCGCTATGAAGGTTTAATAGATGTTAGATTGCTAATGCTGTTGTTGTCATTTCAGGTTTGATGGAAATTTTAACACCAACGTTTCTAGAACTATCAGCTGTGACAGACTGTCTACCACTGTCAATAGCAGAGCCTTCAATCCGGGACGTGACTTAAATTCTGGTGAGTAGTATAGTTGGGGCTTTTTTTCCTTCTGTTGTAGGATGAGGTTTTGGTTGGTGTTTTTTTTTTCCATTAGACTTTAACATTTCCTTGGCCTAGAGAATTAACAGTGATTGCCATAGCAACAAGCTCTTATTTTTCCTTCAAACTGTCACACTGCTCTTAATTTGAGATTTCATGATTGAAAGATGATATGTAAAGTAATGCCCTTAGTCTAAGTACTTCATAAAAAATGTCGTGAAGATTTTATTCCAGCCTACCATGGATAATTTTGTTGTGGTTTATGTCCTTTTTTTTTTTTCCTCCTTCTTTTTCCCAAGACACATTTTTTCCTAGGCCTGCCTGCTTTGGCATCAGTAGTGTCAGCTGCTGAAGGGCCCATGCAAAGAAGTTTCTCTGATCTTCTTAGCTGAGTTCAGCTAATGTGAGGCTGTGTTTGCAGCGATATGCAAAAACTGCAAAATATAAGGACATCCTAAAATATTTCCTTTCTTTGTCTCGTCAGGGCATTTCCATCTTGGCAGTCAGTGCATTGCTTGACACACTTAAAGAGCTAGAAACGTGCTTGGAACCAAAAGACATATGATTTATCCCTGAGAAATTTAGCTTTTGGTCCTCCAGTGCAGTAAGGTTTTCTTTTTTTGCATCCTGGTCAACTTGAATTAATACATGGATTTCAGCGTTTCTAGTCATATTTTGTCCAGCTGTTCCATCTTGCTTTTCAACTTTTTAAGACTCCTTAGTGCTCTAAATTCGAGAACACTATAGATTTTGGTTGTGGCTTTCATTTAGCGTAAGTTTTGGGGTTTCGTGGTGTCCTTTTCTTTGTGGGATTTTTTTTGTTTTGTTTTCTTTGGGCAAGTGATGCAGACTTGAGAATGTGGTTTGTTGTTTTTTAATTTATTTTAATTCTCATGTATTTTTGTCTTTTGGAATAAAATACTGATTTGTTTTTTAACTCGACGGAAGTGGCAGACCCACCATTCCACTTTTCACCGTGCACTGAGCGTTAGCATATCTTTCAGCAAACAGGATGAAAGAACCCCAGATTTCTGTCTAGCCTCTCCTACTGTGTCCCTTCATATAGCTTTGCATTGTTTCTGGTTAATTGCTGTCTTAATGAAATCTAAAAAGTAAAAACCCAAAGCGAAACAAACCGTCCCCACAGGTTCCTTTCCATCCCATCTGCTGTATACCACATCTTGCGTGCAGGTGCTGGCCAGACAAGCTAATTTCCTGACATACGTCTCATCATCATAATTTGTGTTTTCCACCCTAAAGATAGGCAGTCTTTGTTCACTTACTGTGATTTGCTGGGCTTTGTTTTACTCGTAAGCTATCTTTTTATTAAAAAAAACAAACAAGCAAACAACTTATTTTAATAGTGTTTAAAATCACTGGCAGTTGTTGATTTAATCTAATTTTTGAAAGCAAATCATTGAATTAATCACTTAAGTAAAATATCATTAAGTAAGACACTCATGCTCTTTCTGCTGTGGAAGATGAATGTAAAAGAAGTATTAAAAGAAATATTCCTTCTTCTAGAGTGGTGGAAGACTAATAAGCTATAGTTTCACTTAAAGCTTTTTTAAATTTCTGGTCTGAATTCTCACAGAAACAAAGCCAGCGCATGTTGAAGCTGCTTGCTGTCCTGGCTCGACAGTAAGACTCAAGTGCCGCCTCTTCCCTTGCCTCTGGCTTGAAAGCTTCCTGATGAAAGGAGTACCTTCAAAAGATGGCATTGGCAGCAAAGGGCAGCAGAAGAGAAGAGGGAATTGGAGTGATAGCAGGAACAGGGAAGTGCTGCAGGATGTATTGACAGCAAACTCTCCTCCGGCTTTCCTGTTAGCAGCTCTCAAAAACACAGCCTTGGGGGGGAGGATTTGTTATTAGGAAACACCTGTAAGAAAGAACTGGAGTGGAAAGACTGGATTGATGCAGCAAAATGAGGTGGAAGCAGGTTTATTTAAGAAATGAGTTCATCCTGGGTATACAGGTTTCTGGATGAGCTACAAGGAATATCCTCAGTCCTTACCTCCTTCTGTGGAGGTGTTTGAAAGTCCGTGAGGTGACGGTTCCCACCTTTCCTGCCCTGATCCTCAGTTGAGAACATCTAAACCACAGGAGCTCTACCACCCTGGCCATGGAACAGGAGACTGGTGTGGCTTCAGGGAAGGGTCACTTTTGGGCAGAAGGACAGAGTGCTGTCCGTGCACCAGCATCCTGACAGGTGTGGAGATGGCTGTCAGGTTAGAAATGGTTTTACTGAGTGTCACCTGTCTCTTGAAACTCTTAATCTTTTTCTTACTTCTCCAGTGACCTCGTTCTGTGGAACCACTTACCTTAGAAGATACACTTAGGACAGAGCACTTTGTCTGCACAGGAGCTATTTCTGAATGAATCTATATGCATGTATTCGTTACCCGAAATTAAAACTGACTTTGAAAGAGGATAAAGATCAAACAAGAGAAAAATTTCTCTAATCTCATATTTTTCTGACTTCTCTTGTGTCCTCACATAGAGCTAGTGAGGAATATCTGTTCCACTTTGAATTCAAACTCTACCTTAGGCTGAATTATTTTTCTGCTCTAAAAAGCCTGAGAGTTGTTAGTACATCTGGATATTTTGATCTGTGCTTTTCCTCTCCTGCCTTGCTCAATTAGACGTGAAGGCAGGGTGGGAAGCCATGGCTTCCCAAAAATCATCTCATACTGACTTTCCCACTGGATGCAGCGTGATGGGGAGGGCCCCAAATGCATCAGCCCCCTAGAAAAAGGGTTTGAAAACCCTCTGCTCCTCCAGCCCAAAAGCAGGAGCTCCCGTACCCGTACTCTTTGCTAGTTTGCCCACAGTTTCCAGAACCAGCCTGGCTTGTCCATCAGCCAGGTTGTCTTCTTGAATGGGTTGGTAATATCATTCTTAACGTATAAAAAAAGAAAAAGAAATAAAATTAGACATCCACTTGAGGGTCCCTCTTTTCCCGCCTGAGTTTTGCAGTTTAAATAATGTGCCCTATAAAAAGCTCTCAGCAAAACATAAATTTAAACGCTGCTACGTTCAGCCTCCGTCTCAATTCTTTAAATGTTACTCTTGGCCCGCTCTGCGCACAGCGTAAGCAAGTGGGATTAGAGTGGCAAAGCTGTAGGTGCTGGGAGGGAATGGAATTTGCACCGCAGACTCCGGGCAAGCCGCAGGAGTGGAGCCTGGGAGAGCCCTCGGTGCAAGCAGCAGCCTCAGCTTCTAGTCTGAACTGTGTGCTAAGGAGGGCCATGTAGGCATCAAGCTTTCAAAAATAGGGTGCTTTTTTGAATTTTATAATATAAAGAGAAAATAAACATCCTTGGGAAGGGAAGAAGAAGAAAGAAATAGATTTACTTCTCTTCTCAACTCTTAAAAAATAATTATTTGACTTTTTTTTTTATATGAGGTCACTTTTTTATGTCTTGAAAAGGTTTTGTTTTATCTTGGCTTGAGTTTCCCTTTTGGATTACTTTTAGTCATTACTACAAAGTAGATAAGGGGAAAGTCTTTATTCTTCAGATGGAATCACAGGCTTTAGTTAGTCAGATTAAGAGATCTGTTCTCGCTGGTATGAATAGTCCTTTATTTATTAGATGACAAAATCTTACCCAGAGCCAGTGCATTATGTTATCAAGATTCCTTGGGTTTTTTTTCCCCCTTTTTTATTAAACAAGGAAACCAGTAAATCTCTCTTCTTCTCATCCTTCAAAGTGCCGAAACGTCTGTTTGAAGTGGGGCAGCTTTAGCAGAGTGCTGTCCCCCAGCAGCCTGCAGAGATGGTACCAGGTTGCTTGATGAATTCTGTCTGTGCTGTATTTGAGGTGTTGGCCATTTCAAATGTGGAGTGCCTTGGTCATGCTCCTTACATTGCTGTACTTTAAACTCATAGCTCAGCTGAGTTAAAATAGTTAAGAGGTATTTGAGCAGATGAGTTAATATCCCCCTCTCCAAACCTGTTTAACAGAATCACAGAACCCCAGGCTGGTTTGGGTGGGAAGGGACCTCCCAACCCACCCAGTGCCACCCCCTGCCATGGGCAGGGACACCCCCCACCAGCCCAGGCTGCCCAAAGCCCCATCCAGCCTGTCCTTGGGCACTGCCAGGGAGCCAGGGGCAGCCACAGCTTCTCCGGGCACCCTGTGCCAGGGCCTCAGCACCCTCCCAGGGAAGGATTGCTGCCTCCCAGCTCAGCTCCAGCTCCCCTCCTGCAGCTTCAGGCCCTTCCCCTTGGCCTGGCCCCCCCTGCCCTGCAACCAGCCCCTCTCCAGCTTTCCTGAAGCCTCTGCAGGCACTGGGAGGCCGCAATTAGGTCTCCCCAGAGCCTTCTCTTCTCCAGGCTGAACAAGCCTAAGGAAGCTGGGCTCATTCCTTAAAATGAAAGGGTTTTTCTCAGTTCTTTGCCCTTCAGAGTCAAAAGAGCTTCCAAGGAGCGAGCTGGGCTCGGTCCTGGCTCATGCCATCAGCAGAATTTTAATGGGGTTCGAGCTGCAACATCTTTTATTTCTGGTGAAAACGCATGAGCCAGAGTACAGTTTGACATAGAAAAGCCTAGATGAGATTGGTAGGTCTGGAGAGTTAGAGAATGTCTTTACTGGTAAAATAAACACATTTGCATTCTGCTGTTGTTTCTGGGGAACACTAAAGTAGCTTCGTGATGGTTATTTTTACTGGAGGTCCTTGTCAGAGAAGAACTGCAGTATGTGTTGCACAGAAAATTAAACTTTTCTTTATTTGCGGGGTGGGAACCGTGAGATCAGCAGCTCAATAAATGTAATGCTAAAGAGGACTGTAAAACTCCTTTGTAATGAGCAATTATGTTCACTAGTTCCTTCTTTTTTTTTTCCACTGACTGTTTGTGCTGTTCTTTGAAGATTAATTAGTTAATGATTTGACTATGCTTTGAAGATGTAAAGTGGTATCTAGAAGTGCTAAGTGTTATCATATCGCATTCCCTTTGAAGTTTTATAAACTCTATCACACAGGGCTTTCTTTCTAAAAGTCCTTTCTGCCTTGTGAGATACTTATAATTAGAGAGAATGATCATTCCAAATACTCTCATGTTAATACTTTCCAACTCTTCCTGGCTGCAGCCGTGTTTGGGGTCAGACAGTGCTGCAGTGGGAGTGGAAGGGACAGAGGTTCCGGAGTGGCTTGGCAGTGCCAGCTCGTGGGCAGCTCTCACGGGCCACTGACATCCCTGGTCTGTGTCAGGAATTAAGGGATTCCACCGTGATTTCTGTGTTCATAGGGCTCAGACTCTTGGCTTCTAATGTGATATCCAGACTGGGTCTTTATTTAGGGAGGTTGCTTATCTTAAAAAAGCAAAATCATTGCATGTACTCAATAATACAAAACACACTGTGATTTGTACAAGAACAGGGAGGTGGATACCTTCTTATACATGCAAAAATCACTTGAACCTGACCAGAAAATAGATTAGAAAAAGTGAACTACTTCTTGAGTTCAAATGGGAACCGTAGGTAAGGAAACGGAGCCTAGAAAGTGAGTGCCAGTGAGATGCCCTGCACGCGTTGCTGCTGGTGCTGCCAAGGGTGTAATTTTGACCAATTTAGCCTTGAGCTGTAGGTTAGACAGGCAGCTTGCATTTCAGTATGTCTTTGTTGGGGTCTTTCGGTCGTGTGACCTGCACAGGTTGGCTTTGCTGGAAGGAGGAGGTGAGAAGAAAGTACAGGCAAGCAGCTGAGGGAAGTTTGGGGTGAGTGAGGTTAGGCTGAAGAAGAGCATCTGCTGGGTGTCCTGGCAGGGACCAGTAACCGAGGATGTACCTGCAGGGCGTTCTTGCAGCTTTGGTGGATGGAAAGTAAAAGTGCACTTACAGGAAAAAAAGTCTGTGTTTTTCAGCCATGGTTTATCTGCTGGGAGGCTGTCTACTGTGGTCATGGGGGAAGGGGGGGAGGCAAAACAAAAGCAAAGAGTTACGATAAAACCGGTGGTCTCTGGGGAAGGCATTCCTGGAGTAGCGTACTAGCTGAAGGAAAACACGAGCAGAACTTGGTGAAAAGGAGGAACAGCAGAGACAGGCACCGAGGCTGTATGGGTTTGTCTGAGGTTCGAAAACAATTGTTCTATGGGGAAAAACCCCACTTCTAAATCCAGATGCTCTCCTGGGGAAATAAATACAAATCATGACCTTGTGGGGGTGAGAAGATTAATATAGCAATGATTAAAAAACCCCCAACTTTTAATGGTAAAGTCCTTTAATTTCACCAACAGCAATAAAATAAACCGGACAAGTTGTTCCATCCAGGCTTTAACCGAGTGTTCAAATACCTGATTGGAAAATACATTTTTTTCAAGTTCCGTAACAAGAGCTTAAATACCAGAAATACAGGCTCTTTATACAAAGACACCAGCCGCCGTGCTTCACCCCCAGAACTGTGAAATCCCGCTGGCCAGGCATGAAACGGAGGATTTAAACGTTCGACACTCTGTTCTCCCTCCGTGCCCGCGAGGCCGCGCAACCCCGCGAAGCGGCGGCTCAGCCGTAGTGATGGTGTGCCCAGACTTTGGCCTTATTTATGTCAAAGTGGAACTGTGTTAGTTTTTCCTAATTTTTTTGTGTTGCAGTAGAATGGATGATGTTGGTTGTCATACACTGCTGAAAGACAGTGTTGTTTAAAACCAAATATTTTTCAATAGTTGTGACTTTTATTTTTGTTTGTCTTCCAAGCTTTTGATACTTTGAAAGGTTGTTGTTTTTTTTTCCCCAGGCTTCTCTTTGCAGCTTAATAAAGGGTTATCAGATACTTTCCTGGATTCCCACAGCTGTGGCCGCGCAGCGTGCTCCCAGGCAGGAGAGCTTGTGTGGGCTGTGAGCACCGGTGCTGCACCTTCTCGGAAGGGTCAGGCTGCCAAAGCTCAGGGAGTTCAGAAATGAGTCTGGGTTTTCTCAGACAAGATTTCGGAGAGGAAAAAGAGGATGGACGCTTTGGAGGGTGATGAGGAGAGGAATTCCTGGTAGTCCTAGCTATAAAAGCCAGAAACTCTGTGCAGGTTATGTTTATTTTGTTTTTAATTAAAACTCTTTTTTTGCCTTAAGTTTTCTGTGATGCCTAAATTTGGCAATAGTAAAATTTCACATTCCTTTGTGTCCCTGCTACACAGAAACCATTGCCCGTGCCCAAAGAAACCCGCTCTTTGTATAAATCAGAAATGGTGCTGCCAAACTGGTGTCAGGCCAGGTGTAAAACCGAAACAAGGACTGTGGTGGGTTGATGCTGGCTGGACCCCAGGTGCCCCCCAATGCTGCTCCATCACCCCCCTTCTTGGCTGGGCAGGGGAGAGAAAATATAACGAAAGGCTTTTGGGTCGAGATAAGGACAGGGAGATCACTCACCAATTACGGTCACAGGTAAAACAGACTTGACTTGGGGAAAATTAGGTACCAATCAAATCTGAGTAGGATCATGAGAACTAAAACCCAAATCTTAAAACACCTTCCCCCACCCCTCCCTTCTTCCCAAGCTCAACTTCACTCCTGATTTCTTTCCCTCCTCCCTCCCAAGAGGCACAGGGGGATGGAGAATATGGGGGTTGTGGTCAGTTCATCACACATCTCTGCCACTTCTTTCCCCTCAGGGCAGGACTCCTCACTCTCTGCCTTGCTCCAGCCTGGGGTCCATCTCACAGGAGACAGCCCTCCGTGAACTTCTGCAGCGTGAGTC
>VWZZ01001617.1:291379-314821 GCA_013399095.1 Psophia crepitans | reverse complement strand
GGGCTGCCCCACGGGCCGCAGGGGAATCTCTGCTCCCTATCACCCCCCTCCATGGGCTGCAGGGGGACAGCCTGCCTCACCATGGTCTTCTCCAGGTGCTGCAGGGGAATCTGCTCTGGCACCTGGAGCATCTCCTGCCCCTCCTTCTGCACTGTCCTGGATGTCTGCGGAGTTTCTCACATCTTCTCACTCCTCTCTCTGGATTCAAAAGCTGCCACTAGATTGGGTTTTTTTCTTCCTTCTTTATCTCTGTTAACCCAGAGGTGCTACCACCGTCGCTGATGGGGTCGGCCTTGACCAGTGTTTGTTCAGTCTTGGAGCCAACTGGTGTTGGCCCTGTTAGACATAGGGGAAGCTTCTAGCAGCTTCTCACAGAAGCTTCCACCCCTGTAACCCTCCAGCTACTAAAACGTTGCCATGCAAACCAAATACAAGGACTTAAAAGAAATTTAGGGGGAACTTGAGTGAAACAAACTATTCACAAATTTGTCTGAGGTTTTGTTGGAAGATCATGGGTGGTTTCTATGAAAGTGTGAAAATTCCTGAGAAAGAGAGTCCTGCTCCCAAGAGCATCACCGGGTTGAGTTTACCTACGCACTGGGGAGAGGGAGAAACAAGCCTTGGCGTCTTTGTTGTGGTTTAATTGGTAATTTTTGGAGAAGGATGAGAAAGTGAGAGGTGTGAGCAGAGTATGCCTCTGGTCGCCAGCTCAGTCATTAACACACTGAGAAAACCCTCGTCAACCATTTAATGTCTTGGCCATGTTTCTTCCTTGGTCCTCCTCACCTCATCCAGTGAGGCACCAAATTGTTCAAAGCCACGGTCATGCAAAGCTGCATCTTTGTGCAGGGTCCAGCATGGTGCACCCAGGACTTCCGCTGGGTCCTTCAGACACTGTGGAAAGGTAAAAAACTGTGGCAAAAGGAGGGGGGAAACCCCCCCCAAGATAATGGTTTTTACAGGGTAATTATGCTGAGGTGAATGTGAAGAAAACACCGTGGCCGCAGCCAGTCTGGGAAACTTGAGAAAGTGCTAAACTATTGAGGGTGTTGAACTTAAACTACACTCCACGTGGGTATTTTGTTGTAGGATGTCTGGGGAAGGTTAGAGACGTGTCCTGTGGTGATTTCCAACCCAAATATTGGTGTATTTGATAATGGCTGAGAGTTGGGAGATGAAACTGTCTGACCTATTTTCAGTGTCAGTCCTAAGGGAAATGCCAAAAGTTAACGCTCAGCGAAAGGTGAAGCACTGTAAATCACAGCTCGCCTCTGCCAGCTCGGGCCAGTTTCATAATCAAAGAACACAAAAGGAGAAATCGTAAGGAAATACTTTTTTTCTTTTTAAATACATGCGTTTTAAGCAGATGTGATCCATTTTAACTGTTAGGTGAAAACTAAAGTGTTCAAACATCCAAGTTTTGTTTTCACTGTGCTGCAAGCAGAGGCGATGATTTGCCCTGCGTTGAATATAGTCCTGTTACCGCCGTGCTGGTGAGAGGGTCTGTGCCTCCCATGCAAATGACTTTCCGTCCCCTGGAAACCACTCTCCTGGGAGTGGTTTTCCCCTCGCTTTAAGGGACTCAGCGAGCTGCCTAATGTCACCGGCATGGCAAAGGTGGCGAGCGCATGGGATGAGCACCGATCCCTTCATCTCGCCAGACTTGCAGGGAGAGCAGTTGAGGTGCACGCACCGGGGGGCAGGTAGGACGTAGCCATCGCCTTACAGGGCAGAAATCCCAATGTCACCTCTGCCCTGGGCAACTCAAACATGATTGTTCCCACCTGGGCTCCCGAGTGCTCCAGATTTCCATGATATCCCTATACTCTGTTGGTTTAGCTTCACGCATTAAATATCTTTATAAGTTATTAATACAGTCTCAGCCTTGCGGTAGCTGCTTGATTTGGTTGTTGGTTTTGGTCATGTTTTGTGGTTTTACTAACGTAGTTTTGGAAAGACTTTTAGTGTTAAGTAGTGCTTCCTTAAAGATGAAATTCTGCTTACTTTCCTCTTAAAGTAAAGAGAATTAATGTGGCCTATAAACTGTAGGAGGGTTTGAGATCTGTACCCTACGGGTACATTCTGAGCTCAGTTCCTGCCTGACTACATGACTTGGGAACATGTCATTTACCTTCTTTGTTCTTCACTTTTTATCCATGCGATGAGTTACTAATCATCACCTGCCACAGAGGGGTCTGAGAGACTCGGAGGAAGGTTGTGGTAGAGCTGCTGAGAACTGTTATTATCATTCTTTCTGAATGTTATGTTCTTGCAAAGGGGAGCCTGGTGGAGATGCTCACGGTGAGGATGGGTGGAACCAGCATGGAGCCACCACCCACCAGGTAGCGCTTGGGGAGTGTGACCACTACATAACCCTTTGGAGAATGATACTGTGTTCTCCTTGAAAAGAGGCTTTGTTAATTATGGCACAGGGATAATGAGAAACTTGGGGAAGTTCTTGACTCCCAAGAGTGGGAGCTGCACCTGTCTACCCTTACACAAAGAGGAGAGCACGATGAACAAAGAGGAAAGTTTCTATTTTTTTGTTTTAATGTTTTCAACTATTTCTGTATGGTGAGTTTTTTTTTCAACCTGCATTTGTGTGTAAACCTATTTTTGGCTTAACGTTCATGGAGGCATTTTTAAAGAGATGTCAGAATAGGCAACATTAACAGATGGGGTTACAGAGCCGTAAGCAGCAAACCTAGTTAATATTTTGGAGTCATTTCAGTATAAAGAACACATGATTTTTTTTTAACATTAGGGTTTTTTCTGTATGAAAATTATGTGGACAATGTGTTTATCATTACATATGTATGTATACATATTAAATATAATTGCCTTAATCTCTTCCTTCCTTGCTCCTTCCTTGGCTTCTTGTGCCCCAGTTATACTCCAGAGATTCAGGAATTGTTGTCGCATATTAAAGAAAATCTGTAGACTCCGGTATTAAGTTTCCAAAAGCCTTTAACTGTTTGCAAATCAGACAAGAGGCTCTATCAAACCTCAAACAGAGCTTCTTGTAGTTGGTGTTGGTTATTCTGGGTTATTCTTCTCCAAGCACGTATGAGAGAGGCCTTGAATAAACATACCTCCAAGTTTGACCTCCTTTTCTAACTCCATTTCTCATTTTTTCCTCTCCAACTTTCAGTTCTTGCTGATAATCTGAAGTCTAACCCAGGAATTAAATGGCAGTATTTCAGCTCGGAAGAAGGCATTTTCACTGTTTTCCCAGCCCACAAGTTCCGGTGCAAAGGCAGCTATGAACACCGCAGCAGGTATGATTTGTCTCATATGGTTTGTCTCCTTACAATTTAGTTGGCGAAGCACTAAAATTGGCTTCCTCAAGCCCTGATTTCATTTCAGCGTTACGCTTTGCCAAATCGACAACATTCGTGAGTAACTTTTAATGGGGTCCCTTGGGTTTTCTTAGGTTTGTTTTTTAATGCACCGGTTTTCACTTTGAAGAAACTTTGATGTAAAATGAAATTACATGCAGGTTCCTCAACCTCTCCCAAATCAAATAAGCTGTAAATAGGGGTAACTTGTAAACTGTAGGTCTGCCCATAGGCAAAATTTGACTTGTATTTAACTGATACTTGACCCCCATTAATAAAGGAGTGAACATGTATTCTACTGATCTGGCAGGTGCATCGCTTTGGGGAGTGGGGTGGAAGGCTGAGGGACTCAAGGGGCATAGGTAGGAACGTTGGTCCAGTCTCCACGCAAGGTTCAGGTGGCACATTAGGGATAATAGGCAAGCAGCAATTGTGGAAACTTTCTGTTTCTACTAAGAAAGCTGTAGGAAAAAAAGGATCAAATGATGATGCGAGTTTTTTTGCGCAGGGAAATATTCCCGTTCCATAGGCATGAAGCAGAGCAGTGCAGTGCAGTATTTTTTCCTAGCCTTTGCTGTCTATATTGTGGGGCTGATCAAGACTCAAGGGTGGAGTCTTCTGAGAAAGTGCGGTGACTTTAGTATCTCTGGTCACACATTAGCCAATTGTACCAGTTAATCAAGCTATGCGGAGGAAGTATCAGCACATCCAGGTACGTTTCTGTGTAGCTGAGTGTACAAAGACTAAAAAGTGTTTTGGTTACCTGTCCGTGTTGAGCAGTCAACTGTTTACAGATGTTATCTTCTATGTGTCATCAAAGCTTGAAGTGTCTGGGCTTGATTAAGTTCTCTGCGGTCTTGGAAAGGTGCGGTCTGAAGAAGTGAGAGCCGGGGGTACCCCAGTCTTGATCAGAATTTTGACACTAAAACCATTGGTGATTTCATCCAAATCGCTTCATTTTGGTCACAGTTTCTCCATGGCTAAATAAGGGGTATCTCTTTGCTAGTATTTACTTCAGAGGGTAGTTTGGATGGATTAATTAGTTAATACTTAAGTGCTTTGAAGATCAAAGGCCCTATTTGAGTTCAAGGTATTAATACCAGTGTAGAGCTGCAGGCTGTTTTACAATTAAGAACTGATTTGTGCCAGTTGTTTATTGCAGTGCCTTGTCTAAAATCTTTTGCGTTTCCTTTACTGGTAAGAAGATTTCTCTGTCTGCCTTTGATATAATAAAATTTAGATCACAAAACTCGTACTTAACTCTAACTAGTTATGGGTCTGGACTAAAGAGGGAAGAAATCTTTCACACATCTCTCACAATATTGAGCTGGATCTGAGCACCGCTTCACTGAAAATAACCTTTTTTTGATGCTAGCACAAATCAGCCACATGGCAGCACCGAGAGCCTTCCCCAGAATTAAGTCAGATTGACCATGGGATTTAAAACTGCATAGTTCCAGGGGCTGTGGAGCACGACCCACATGAGATGTGTTCCAGGGCACCAAGAGAAACCCTTTTCTTGGCCAGAAGCCTTCCCTTATTACGGTAAACCGAACGCCCTATGCTAATGCAACTCTGCACAGCGGCACAGGTTTTTACTTGTCACGTAACCAGCAAATGCCCGTTATTGCGCTTTTACGTGTGAGTAAGATTCCCGGCACCCAATTTCTATCATGCGGCATTTCTTGGTTGTCAACACTTAATCCAAAACTTGGCGTGAGCTACTGCGAGCAGTAATCCCAAACACTGCTGCTGCATCAGGAAAATTGTTTGTTCCCAGCTGAAAGCGGTTGCTGTGACAGAGGGAGAAGGATCTGACACCTGATTTTGGTTAAAAAAAAAATCAGAAGGGGAGTGAAAGCAAGGGCCTCTTCTGGGTGTTCAGGCTCTCAGCTCATCTTTCCTAGTAGAAGTTTTCATAAAGGCAAAAATTCCCTTCATAATTCACTGTTTCTTTGTGGGGGGTGTTTGTTTTTAATTCTCAACTATTTTAACTTGTAAACGTTTTAGCGGGAATGACAAGATGACTCATGACAGTGGCTTGGGTTTGGTTCTCCTTCAGGCCTGTCTATGTTTCTACCGTTCGACCTCAGTCCAAGCATATCGTCGTCATTGTGGACCATGGGGCTTCGGTCACAGAGACGCAGCTTCAGATTGCCAAAGATGCCGCTCAGGTTATTCTGAGCTCTATAGATGAGCACGATAAGGTAAGCCTGTTCCAAGCTGTGAGCATGTTTTTGTTGTTTTCAGCCGTGCTCAGTGTTCTCAGTTTTCACCCAAAGCAGTGTTTTTAACCTGTGGCTGATGGACCCTTCTACCACTGATGGGTGGCGAAGGCTCAAACTCACTTTTAGAAGCCCATATTACTGCAGGAGAAACACTTGGGGATCTGCAGGCTGAAAAGAAGTGAAAGCCACTAATGCTAGGCAAAATCTTGCTTCCAAGTAACCTTTAAAGGCTCCTTCATCTTGGCAGGGACTTTAGGTGATGGTCAGCAGTGTGATACAGTGTGCACCTAGGAGAACCGCGCTTCCGATGACTTCTAAAGTACTAGATTGATTTGAGCAACTTGTTTTACTTCTGAGGCTTTGTTTGTTTGTAAAAATGGAAATTATTTATTCTGCTGCTATACTGGAGTGAGCTGAAACATAATGAGTGTTTGGAAGATTCCCAGACAACCGTGATACCAGCAAGAAAAGGCTAAAGCGAAGGGCCAAGAAATCCGAATTGTATTTCTTGCTCTGCCACGGATACTCTACTCAATGATGAGAAAGCCTGTACTTAACCTGTAATTATTTTAAGGAGGGATTACAACCAGGGGCCCGCAAGGTGCTTCTGCAGGACCACAAGCAGGCCCTGGCTTTGTCGTTACTTTCAGTAATTCTCCACTAGCGGGACCTTGACTGTTCTTTCTGCTTGGGTTTTTTGGTGGTTTTTTTTTCTTTTTTGATAGGGAGTTTCTGTCAAATCACATTGATTATAATCTTTGCCTTAAGTCTTCTCATTAATACTACAGGAAAACTTCTCTGCTTTTAGAGAGTTTTAATACTGCAAAATAATGCTTATAGTTTAGCAGAATTAATAATACTTAAATTCAGGTGTCAAAAGTGCTTGTCTTAATATAGACCTATAATGAAGAAAATACATTTAAAACACGTATTGCTTGAGCAGTAGCTCAGTGGTTATGAAACCTGTTAGACAGGTTGTAATTACTGCTTAATTCTATGACTGTCTTGCATCAGTGGTAATTTATAATAAAGTATGCCACTCATTTAATAAGACTAGTATGTAACGTGTATATTAATGCAGGTGTTACCACCACATGGCTTGACTTATTTACAGGGTAGAAATCGATGGCAGATTTGGCTCGCTTTGAGTGAAGCATTAACACAACATTTAGCTTTGCCTGTGAAAAGTTCATAGAGGTTTTCTCTTTTGTTTTTATTTTTCATTTTCTGTATGCACTCCACTTTTCTATAGGCACTCGAGGCCTTCCTGAAAATGCTATGTACTGATTTTGTGTTCAGTTATCTCTAGTTCACTTAGTCTTCTGCCCACAACAGTATATTGACTTCGGTGTACGAGCGGAGTGAAGCTGACTTCGTCTGGGAAACAAAGACTGAAGTCTCTTTTTCTTGAAATCACCATAAGTCTAATCCTTTTCAAATTTGATGGATTTATGCCTCAAGCATTTATTTTTTTAACAATTGAATTTTAAATCCACGGAATCTCTTCAGTTGGCTTATCATTGTGTTTTCAATATCGGTGCGTAAGGAATTATAAATGGTAAGGTAATCCAATATAGTTTCTTCTCTTTCAAGATCTCGGTGTTAACCGTGGCAGACACAGTAAGAACCTGCTCGCTGGATCAGTGCTATAAGTCGTTTCTGTCTCCTGCCACTAGTGAGACAAAAAGGAAGATGTCCACCTTCGTTAGCAGTATAAAGTCATCTGACAGCCCCACGCAGCATGCAGTGGGATTTCAAAAGACTTTCCAGCTGATACGAAATACAAACAATGGCACAAAACTCCAAGGAAGTAAGTCTCTTGTTGTGCAATCCTGATTATTTCTGAGGCTTGCGAATGTTTTCTTATTTAAAATTCTGGCTTTGACAGAGGCCAAAGGAGTGTAATATCTTGAATATTAAAAAAAAAAGGCAGAGGGGAAGCACATGTTTTTCTTGAGTAGCATTTACTTGATCTGGAATCTGCATGAGTGACTGTTGAATGTGGCCATTCCCTTTTTATTTATTTCACTTGCTGGCTTCCCTTTCTTGTGAACTACAATATGACGTTTGAGGGTTGAATTGCCTGATAGCTGAATTATTTCCCAAGTGTGGGCAGCGGCGGGGGTGTGTGTGTGTGTCCTTTTAATGAGAATTGCTGTTGCTGCAGGTTCGTTGACTTATTGCAAAAAAATACGTGTATGGATAACCTGCCTAACTGGAATCCTGTGGAAGGGACCCCTGCTTCTCAGGGAAAAGGGGCTTTTTTTTGAGCAACCCATTATGGGAGAGATTTTATGGAATGTAAGGTTGGCCTGGCTAAATTTCCCTTCATCTAAGAATATCCTTCTGAATTTTGGTGCATGAATCACAGGCTTTCTCCTTCCCATTCCCAACATTGGGGGTTTTTTTTGGTGTGTTTTTTGTACTGAGGATGTGGTAAAAGATGGGGAAAAGATGGATGTCAAATTGAGGGGCATGTTTCCTTGCCAGGAAGCCGTGGAAAGCAAATTCTTGAAGCTGTGCTCTGAGTGCTCGCTGGAGTTGAGTAACATTGCCAGTGCTGTGGCAGGGTGGAGAAAACAGAGTGATCTCTGTCGGTTTCGGCAATTTATGTAACGCGGATCCCATAGCTTGGTCCTGCGCCTGCTCCAGTGAGCGCACGTTCCTCAGTGTCCCAAAGGGCACCACCTCAGACGCTGTACAGAGCAGAAGGTGGTGAAAAAGAAAAGTCCAAATAGGAAAGTACTTTAGGAAGACTAAGGAAATGTGCTCCTGCTTCATGCAACTCCTTCGATTTATAAAACCGTGCTTTTGCTATTAAAGGTTTAACCAGCTTCTGAACTTTGGGCTACAGATACAGCCTAAAGCTAGAGGTGGTCATTGATCTGACTGTACACTGCTTAGCTGAAACATAGGGTTGTCAGGGACAGGTTTGTACCATCCTCTGGCAAAGCGATGAGAGACTTGCAACTTTCTAGAAAATAAAAAATAAATAAGAGAAATCCGGCGCTGCTGAAGCTGGCTGGGATAAGATGCATTAGTTGCCAGCAGTTATTCCAAGAACATCAGCTGTGAAGCCTTGCAGCATCCTCCTGTGTATCTTTAATGTTGGGCACTGTTTTCATGTTAGGATTAGAAGGTTTGGGCATGTAATTCGTTAATGTGAAAACATGTATTTTTACTAGGTTTCATACCAAACAATTATTTTGGGGCAGAAGTACAGAACGTTAAAAGGCAAATGCTTTGGATTTAGGTTTTCTCAAAGTGTGAAAGATTTTGAAGATGTGTATGTAGCAAATTTCAAATTCACAGAGCGAGGCACAATAGATTTGAGAAGAGAACCTGTATAAAACATGTCTCGTTTTCTTGTAAATGATCTTTTCATCTTTTTTAAAAAGAAAAATAAACGTAGAAAACAAATACCATTCATTTCACTGTTAATTTTCTAACATCCTGTTCCTGGAGAACAATGTGTGGGTGTGTCAGGGAAGCTATTGAGATGCAGCCTTGCTCCCGAACTCACACTGGAAAAGTAAGAAGGGAACCACTGGTATGAGGTGGAGGGATTGTGCCGTTGAACACGTCTGAATTTCCTGCCTCATGCCGGTTCCTGTTGCAGTCCTGCTCAGCAGAACCTCATCCCAAAGTGTCAGAAAATGCTCTGCCAGTGAGTACCAACATTCCCTGAAAACTCTAGGTAAATTGGTGGGGAGGGGGGTGTACGTATATACCTAAAAAAATGAAATTGCAGCGTAGATAGATACATATGTGCCGAAGCAGTAATGGTATGCTCGCGGTAAGGCCAGGTCCTGCTGTCCGAAGGGCGGTGCATCGGACGGCGTAGGATGATCAGCTAACGAACAAGGCGCCCTGTTTAGCACTGGTCCCTAACGCAGACTTGGGACTGCCGTACGTTAATCCTGCCAGCAAAGCCTTTGGACTGCAGCATCATGCTGGGTACAGTATCTGACAGCTACGCTATAGCCTAGGAAACGCATGGACAATCTTCCTTAAGCTACAGCCGAAGCCGTGTTAGTGCCTGGCTTTGCTTTTTTCCCTAGTTTTAGATTCTTTTTTTTTGAAAAAAAAAAGGCAGAAATTCCCCACAAATTAACAGCTCCTCTTAACTGGTTTGTATCAAAAACCAGTTCTGGCTGAAATTCTTCTCAAGTCACGATGACCAAATGTACATGTCAGAGCGTTCATACCTATTTAAAAAAACCTGGTATATAACCACTAACCTCGTGTACTTCAGACTATGTGGTGGTGTATGTTCCCTACCAGTGTCTTAACTATATGCATAAAATACTTGTGATGCTGAGATACAGTATGGGGAGACGGGGCGGTGCGTAAGCTCTGATTTGCATTTACATGTCCAAAGGCTCTGAGGCAGGCGTTTCACCGAGAACATACTCGGCTTGAAAAACGTGTTCGACTTTGTGCGAAACGAGCCGATGAGGGATGGCGGTGTGCCGCGCCGCGGTTCTCAAGCGTTACGCTCTAACCTACACCACAGCGAGCCTCGGGTGCCTTTCATCCTGCGGCGTCCTCCGCCCGGGGGACTACGTCACAGCAGCGCTAATGCAGGCGTGAAGGAGGAGTAGTGGGTGGAAAGGTCTTGTACAGGGATTTCGTGTTTCTCACGTATGCCTCTCGGGGTGCCTGCCACCAGCAAACCTTACTGGAAGGGAGGAAGAGGAGGGCCCCGTGGTCAGCAGCAACAGCGATGCTGAGCTCCCTGCGCTGCTCATGCAGCAGCGGCGGCTGGGAAAGCACCGTGCGCTTTCCATGTAGGTAATACCATCAGATGCTCTCCCCTGGGATGCAGCGCAGCTCTGCCCTGTAGCACTGCAGGATGAGAGAAGAACTGTGGGTCTGGAAATGAAACTTCAGGTTTTTTTTCCTTTTGCTAAGCCCTCTCCAGGGAGTTAGAGCAGCTTCTGCAGCAGCTTCCGCAGCACGCTGAGTGCGACCGGGCTGGAAGGTGCCCGTGAGGTCTGCTCAGGAGAAACAAGCCACGGTGCTTCTGGGTAGTTGGTAGGGACTGAATCAAACAGATGTTTGTTAAATGCTGTGAGTGGAAGTTTAATAACAAAGGGTGTCATTTATAAGACTGCAGCGTGTTTATCCATTGTAGATTGCTGCGAATCTCGCAAACGAAGCTGTTGGCAATATATGGTGTAAGCAGATGTAAGGGCTCTGGCCACATGACTTTCCGGACTTAAAAATCTAATGCACTTTCTGCATATATATGTAAAATTCCTTTTAGATACCGATATGGTCATAATTTATCTCTCGGCTGGGATTACATCGAAAGATTCGTCAGAAGATGATAAAAAAGCTACTCTACGTGTCATCAGTGAAGAAAATAGTTTCCTCAATAACTCAGTGATGATTCTTACGTACGCGCTTATGAACGGTGAGAAATGGTTTTGTATTTCCCGTGGATGAAAATTCCCTTTCATTGCACAGCTAGTTTATGAAGCTCATCCCAATGTAATTCCATGCCTACTTGGGAGCAGTTTGTTAATGGGTTTTGGCCCGTGTGAGCCAGAGGCTGCGTCCAGATGTTACCTCTTTGGCGTATAAAACTGCGTGCCACTATAAACTGTATATCTCAGTGCAGCTGCTCAGGATATGAGGCATCGTTGCCTCAATTGTCTAGCGGCAACCAGACTGAATTAAATTTGATAACTATTGCAACTGTAAACCTTCCCGACACTGCCCCTGTTTCCTGGTGCAGCAGAACGAGAGTATATGTGACTTCTGTTTCAGTCATTAG
Source organism: Psophia crepitans (assembly GCA_013399095.1). Classification (NCBI taxonomy): domain Eukaryota; kingdom Metazoa; phylum Chordata; class Aves; order Gruiformes; family Psophiidae; genus Psophia; species Psophia crepitans. The sequence goes on along the minus strand of VWZZ01001617.1, from coordinate 303,473 downwards.
CCAAGGAGCATGAATGTAACATCAAACGTAATCTGAAGTGCTTTCATAACTGAGCACCCAACTCGAGAGTGACGTTAAATGAGGAGATCGCGCGCACAGTAGTTTGGCATCCTGTGCTTTTTCCAGCAAAGTGTTTTTAATAAGAAGGCTGCATGCTGTATTACTAAAAATTCCTAGCCAAGGAAGCTAATGCTTAAGCTAATGTATCATTTGACTGTAAATTTAAGTACTCATTTGAAACCTAGTGTGTACAAAAGTCTTTGATTTGTCTGCAGGAATTGAGCCTCAGACTTATGTAAAATGTGGAACTTCAATATTAGGCTGAAGAACAAAGCCTGGTATCTCCAAGGGGGTATAATATTCTCCTGGCCCTTTATGTGGACTAGCCACCGGTGGAGAACAAAGAGCTGTCCTGTGGATTTACAGGTCACATCAGTCTTTGTTAGAAGATCTTTGTTTAAAGGGGTGATGTGAACAGCATGTTGAATTTTTGCAACGTGCAACAGTATGTGAGAGGCAATCTTACTAAATTTTGTACTAGCTAATTACTTTTCCAAAAGCTGTACCAGTCGTTCAGCACTTCACCTTATTGCTTAAATAAGTATATTCAGTCCCATAGTACGGCATATGTGTCGTTTGGCTTTTATTGTCAGTGCTTTGGAGTGAGATACTGAAGTCTTGGTGGAAAGTAAGCTGCTTCTATCTCCTTGCTTCTATTTCTCGCATCTCTTTTCAGAGGGAGTGACAGGTTTGAAGGAACTGGCCTTTCTGCGAGACCTGGCAGAGCAGAACTCGGTGAAGTACGGGGTGCCGGACCGAACGGCCCTGCCTGTGATCAAGGGAAGCATGATGGTCTTAAACCAGCTGAGTAACCTGGAAACTACAGTCGGCCGATTCTATACGAACCTCCCCAACAGAATGATCGATGAGGCAGTCTTCAGTCTGCCTTTCTCAGATGAAATGGGAGATGGTAAGGGCTTATACTGAATTTAGGTATTAAAAATGTAAGAGATTAGGTTCCTTTTTGCTTGCATATTCCTAAACATGCCATAGTCTTACAAGGTGATGCCTTTAGGTGGATTCCCAAGGCAAATATCAAATTAGCCTTTCATGCCAGTGGTTTTTTTTTGTCTGCACAAGATTTAGTTATGAAAAAAAAAGCGGTAATAAGACATGGAGTGGATAGATTCAGATTGGATTCTCAGGGGTAAAAATTATTCTTATACAAGTGTGTGTATACAGCATCCATAATTTCATTTGTGGAGAGAAATTCTTTGTACTTGAGGGAAACGTCTTGTCACATTGGAATGCCAGCCGTGACCGTGCTGCAGCACTGCAGCGTTCGTTATTTCAGCACTTCCATATGTCTTGAGGTCTTACAGGTAGCCTCAGGGGATTGCATTGCGCCCCCCCCCCGTGGAAGGGAGCAAAAGTAGTTATTGTTTGAGAGCTGTGGGCGTGACTTTGAGTCTTCCTTCCCACTGGAGTTCCCTTTGTCCTGTCTTTGCACCCCAAGGAGCGGCTCTTCACAACTAGTTTAGCCCTTGTTCCCCACTGCCGGGCTATAAAGACAGTGACACCGGACGCTGGCAGTCAGACCTCTGGAAGAGGCGACCAGTTTAGCAAGTGGTACAGAAAGAAGTGATTAATTATTGTTCAAAGTTTGCTATACTTAACTCTTCCTTTAGCTTCAGCACACTTGGTCTGCCCCCAGCACTGGGAAGAATCATAGAGTCATGGAATGGTTTGGGTTGGAAAGGACCTCAAAGCCCACCCAGTGCCACCCCCTGCCATGGGCAGGGACACCCCCCACCAGCCCAGGCTGCCCAAAGCCCCATCCAACCTGGCCTTGGGCACTGCCAGGGAGCCAGGGACAGCCACAGCTTCTCGGGGCACCCAAGGGCTCCAAGGGCTCCCCGCAGCCTTCTCTGCTCCAGGCTGGACAAGCCCAGCTCCCTCAGCCTGTCTCCAGAACATAGGGGCTCCAGCCCTCCCATCATCTCCAGGGCCTCCTCTGGACTCGCTCCAGCAGCTCCATGTCCTTCCTGCCCTGGGGACCCACAAGCTGGACACAGAACTGCAGGGGGGGCAGAGGAAGCCTGAGCTGGCTGGTGATGGCCCAGCCACCCTGGAGCGAGGGATTCGCTGAATTTAGTGGAAGCTTGGTGACAATTTTTCCAGAGTGTGAATCCATCCTGAAGAACATCGTAACACAGCAGATGTCTGCAGTGTGCTTCTCCCATAATTTTCTAGTTTATGCTGTCGTGGTGGGAAGGTGCATGGATCTTTCCTTTTACCTTAAAATTAGATGCCGTGTTAACAAAAAGTACAAGCGTACCAGTACATGTATAAGATGACACACGTGTCGAAAATGCCGAAATTAGTTGAAATTGTGCTCAGGGCAAGCGCAAATGTGTGTGATCCTGTTTCAGGAGGTAGGGAGCAGGCTCAGGCTGCTCCCACAGTGCTGGCAGAGCTCCCCTGGCTGGACATAGACCCACCGTGGGTCTCCCTGCCAGAGCTAATACTCGCTTAAGGATCATCAGTTGGAAGCGGCCGTGCTGCTGCTCCTTTTACCTTTGGGACTGGTGCCCTTCCTAAAGCTGAGGTGCACGCCTGGAGGTCGGGGCTGTAGCGTGTACCCCTGCTAGTTCTTGGGCAGCTCACCTGACACTATGGAGCACAGCGATAGGGAAGAGAGATGTGACCATCACAGTGACGTTACGAAACACACTGATGATTTTTATATTGCTTTGACAGTTGAGCAAAGTCTGTACTACTTTAGTCAAGACTTTGCATACTCCTAGTGTCAGCTAGTACGTCGGAGCAGTTGAGGGTTACGCTAAACAGTTTTCAAGGGCTTCTGAATTTAGGTTACATGTTTGTCTTGTGTGTTGAGTCCCAAAACAAGTTTCAGACTATTCCTGAGCAAATTCTGAGTCAGAACGCTTGCTGCTTTCTGTGTTTCCTAACCTCGGTGGTTAAGCTGTGTTCTTACTCTCTCACAAAGCCGTATCCAAGCATAATGGAAAATTTGAGCAACAGAAGGATTAGAAATGGTGCAATAGGGGTTTGTCTTACATAAATATCGAAGTGTATTTAAAAGCTTATTAAAAGCTTATCCATGCAAATGAATTTTATATTGCTTTGAAGGAAAAGAGCTGCTGAGTTTCCAAATAGCACTGGTGTGGAAAGTAAGAGAAATAAGGTATTACTGAGAGTTCTTACCTCAGGCACAAGATGCGTCTCAAACCATTGTGTAATTATGGGTACGATTCCCAGTACAAATAGCCATACTGGGGTTTAGTTAAGCAGAGGAGGTTTAATATTCTGAATATGCAATTAGATGAGCAATAATTCACCCCTATTGTTGCTTTACAAGTACAAATTCTCTTCTTCCCTCCTCCCCTTATTTTTTAAATTGCCTTAAATGATGTTAAAGGAACAAAATACTGTCTTGGCTTTTAATGCAAACGCATTTGTTATCTGTAAGGCACCCACTTGTAGACTGACAAAAAGCCCGAAACGTTAGCTGAAGTGTGAATTTTAATAAACTGATTAAATGTACGTTAGGTGCCATCGGAAACATGGAAATTAACTGATTAGGGACAGTGGCTAAAAGCAGCCAGATGTGACAGATAACCTGCTCGGTGCCAATTTTTGTCCATATTCCAGCAAGGAATATTATATAAAATTTAACTGTATAACATGTTGAAACGACAGAGCACGTGCTCCGTTTCCGCTGAAAATAATGAACTAGATATTATTGCTGATGCTTTTATGTTATATCTCTCATTCTAAGGCCTGATAATGACTGTAAGTAAACCGTGCTACTTTGGAAACCTGCTGCTGGGGATTGTTGGAGTAGATGTTAATCTCGCATACATCTTGGAAGATGTCACCTATTATCAAGACTCCTTGGGTTCCTACACTTTTCTCATTGATAATAAAGGTAACTTTTTGGCTCGGATAATCTCTTCTAGGCCCACTGAGGTCATTGACTATCAAAAGCAAACTCTTAACTCTCATGTGTCTGAGTAGTCTATGAGTAATGAATGATAATATTTATTAAAAGATTAATTGCATGTTGTTTGCTCAGTTTTGCCTGAGAGTTGCTGGAATTTGTAGGTGGATTCGTGACTTGAAATTTCAGTTCTGCAGTTTGGATGTGGAAATGCTTGCTTGCTGTTGGGATTATCTGCGTGTGTAACAGCTGAGTTTTCTGGACATGTAGGGCAAAAGGCAAAACTGCTGCACGCGTGTGTTCAGCTCGCTGCCTCTGTCCCAACCTCTTTTTATTGTTTGGTTCTTTGAGCTGTCTTCCATTTGCAGCTTACCTAGTTCTTCATTTGCAACTTCTTCGACGATAATGCTGCTTGCAAAAGCTTAACCAATGTCAGTGAACAAAAGCTCTTTGTAGTTACTGTATTCTTTTTTTCCCTACAAATATTCATCCTGGGCTAATGCATTCAATGTGTGGGTTTGTGTGTTTATTTTTTAGGATACACTCTTATGCACCCATCCCTGACCAGGCCCTACCTGCTGTCTGAACCACCGCTCCACACGGATATTATCCACTATGAGAACATTCCTAAATTTGAGCTGGTGCACCAGAACATCCTTAGGTGAGGAACAGACCATCAGCAATCCTTAGGGCACTAAAAGTATTTCTAGAGAAGTTTTAAGAGAATGTAAAGTTCCTTTTCCTACGGTATCTGGATACTAGGATGGGTGTTTTTCCTCCCCCAACAGTTCTGGTTTGTTTTTTCCTCCAACTTTCTTAATTGTGTCATGTGGTCTGCTAAGCAGTGGTTTGCACGGCTGATCTGGGGGGTGATCTTTCTAATCTCTCTCTTCCCTGTCAGAAAGATTTTCCACTCTGTGGTCTGGGTTTTTCTTTAGCCTTTGTCTTATCTGAGTACATGTTTTAACTCAAAGTGTGGTGTTACACGAGTGCATTTTAAACATACATACACTTTTTCATCACCTAAAAGTTAATCCCTTCATATCTCACGATATTTTTATAAATGTACAGTGGATGGGTTTTGCTTAAGCGCTTACTCGATGTTTTAACAAACCGCTGGATGTTATTTCTGCCATTGCAGCATTCCCCTGGGCAGCCAGATCATTACGGTTCCTGTGAACTCCTCGCTGTCTTGGCATGTAAACAAACTGAGAGAAGTTGGAAAAGAAGCCTACAATGTCAGCTATGCCTGGAAAATGGTAAGCAATAAAAGCGATGCTGTCACGGGATGGGATAGGGGAAGCTCATACATTGAAGAGCAGGTTAATGTACGAATATAGTGAAGCATGAAGTACTGCTCTGCGCTGAAGCATGAAGAGTCCGAACTGCTCAAACTGCGTGACTGTGGGTGTTACAGCAAAGACCCATAGAAATCACCATTTCAGGTTTGTTACCGTGTCATCTTCAGCGATGTGTCTGTGTGGGTACGTGCGTGCTCTTTCTTCATGAAGCGCTCGTTTCGTAAGGCGTGTGTAGTGTACAGGCACACAGCGATTATGCTCGTGCTTTCCCAGTGGAAGTCAACCTACACTGGTCTGGAAGCCATACTGCAAGCCAGGTGGCACGTAAACACCTACAGAGACCGCATCTGAATACAGTGCTGTGGCAGTGTGTTTAGGATCCAGTCATTCTTTTGCTTAATACTGTTGTTATGTTTGGGGCAGAGTAGTACGGTCCATTAATTAATATAATTGGGAAAAAGCCAGCTTCTTGTTCTGATACTGTCGGGTTTTTTGACCTGTATCAGTAGCCAGTAATGATGTTTGCTGTAATCTAACACTTCTCTTACCAAGATGAGTTATATTAAAGCTTTCATTGAAACTGAGTACAAAGTGCATGCAACAGGCTATATTGCCAGTTGTAAGAGCTTTAAGAGAGCTCCTAGCAGCTGTCTTCCTGTCTTGAGTTTAACTTCTGAACCTATCTAAACCCTATTCTTGACCCAGGGGTTAAAATGGAATGTGAAGTTAAATATAATACAGGTGAATTTTGCCAGTGCCAGAAATAATTGGCTACTTTCTTGTGCCAACAAACTTAGGGGAGAGTATTTGCAGATCATTTCACAGTATTAAATTAAATCCAACCTAAAAGATTAAGCTGAGTGGGTTTAAGAGATTAAATCTGTCATTGTGTAACAGAAATTCACATAGGAGGGTGTCTGGAGCTAATTTTCTAATGCTGTAACACTAAATATCGAACACCCTTGCAGAGCAGCTGGGCAGCTCCAAGTTTTGCTAGTCTGAGGTACTACAGGATACTTAAAATATACAAAGCAATGCAGCGTGACACGTGCAGCACACAATTCAGAGTGGTACTGATAAAATCTTATTTTCGAGAGTTAGTTTGTCCGTGTTCTTCATGATGGCAATACCAGTGTGTTTTTATCAACTGTGAACCTGAAGCCTCTCCTCTGTTAACGACACTTAAAAAGTATCCACGGAACAGCGTTAGAAACTATCGCAAATTGAGGAACAAAATGAAGATCTTAATGCAGTCTTTTTCCTGAAAATGAAGTGGTTTTATTTTGTACCTAGACTGTAGAAAAGTATTTTTTGTAACGCTCAGTGGCTGCAATACGTCAGGATGGTTACAGGCTGGGATGTGGCTGCATGGAACTGCGTTGCTGTAGTCAAGTCTCTACCCTGCATGGAGACCAATCTGGCCTGAAAGTTTTATCTGCACAGTCGTCCTCTCTGTTTTCTGTCAGACCGAGTCCTTTTTAGGGTCTTTGAAAAGGACGTTTCTGTGTTCAGAGAGAGTGGGAACTGTGATCCTTGAGACTGTGGCGAAGTGCAGTGCTGCCTTCCAGAAACGACTGACATGAGCAATTAAAGAAAAGCGAATCAATGCTAAATAGAAGATAAGTTCTGTAACACCTCCACCTGTTTGTTTCAGTTTGATGACTTGCCCGTGTTTTTCAGGTCCAGGACACATCCTTTATTCTGTGTGTCGTGGTAATCCAGCCAGAAATACCTGTTAAACAGCTGAAGAATCTCAACACTGTCCCCAGCAGCAAGCTTCTGTATCATCGGCTGGATCTGCTGGGCCAGCCGAACGCCTGCCTGCACTTCAAGCAGCTGGCTACCTTAGGTAAACCTTCCTTGAAGTTCATCTTGACCACCTCGTGCATGTTTCTGTAAAATTCTTCCCACAAAACCCTGGAAATACTCTCCTCTTGAGAGGCTTTTCTTTCCAGGGCTGGTTTTCTAATCGGCTCTTACCTTCTGATAGCTCTTCATGGATCGTAGCGACCCTGCTCGATGGCGAGCACTTGCGTGGGTGACCACAGTGAGTCTGCTCGTCAGAGTATGAGATAAACGCACCCTGAGTCTTGCTCGATCCCAGAAGGTGGAGTGGGGAGAGGGCGAGAAATGTCTCGCCAAGCTTAAAACAAAGTTCTGTTCTCTCGGCTGTAAAGCAGCTTATTGACAAATAACATAAGTAGGATGAAGTCCTGCCAGCCATGCAGGACTGCTTTTCTTTTGACTTTGGATTTGTACAAGTTTTTCGTTGCCATAATACGACTGATCCATGTGAAGTTGAAAGTCAAGTCTGCTGGGGAAAACTGAGAACTTCAGTGGTGTGATGGTTTCCAGACCCTCCTTACCAGCTGAAAAGTTCTCGGGTTACTGGCACATTTCTGCTCTTGGTAAGCAAAACTGGTTCTCCTCTATGTGGCTAATTTCGATAGTTGCTCCAGCATTACTGGAAAGAGGGAGAGTCTAAGGTCCACTGCCTGGAAAGGATAGAGGACTTAAAAATCATGATATATCCTAAGAACGCAGAGGGCTTTTTGTATAAGCATCCTAAGTTGCAAGCTTTCATATTCAAGTATAAATCTTGGGGGTTTTGCTAAAATCTGTGCTACACTGTAAGAAGTTCTGAATGAAGTGCTTTTGTTTGTAGCCGGGTTTGAAGGTCTCATGGTGGATCAGTGGCACAGTCATGATATTTTCTTAACTATATTGCAGTGCCACAAATAGCTAAGTGAGATTAGACTGGAGGAGCTGTGGAGGAACCTGACAAACCGAGGGAAATTGCTCTGCCAATCGTTTAAAATACAGGGGTTTTCCTTTCTTTAGTGCGGTGCGTAGCCTTGATTATCTTCTATCCAGAAAGACAAGATATAAATGGAAAATATCCAAAAAAGACAGGACTAAGCTGACAAGTGGAAAAACTTAATGCAAAGCAAAATCCAATCACAGCAGTGTGTTTCGTCTGGGAAGCAGATGAAGGACTGTAATAGAAGTTCGTAAGCGATGACTGCAGTACGTGTGGGTGCTGGATGTATGGTGATGTGCTTTAGAGGAATGTGAATAAAAGCAGAACGCTTCACGTACGCCAGTGAAATTTTTCCTCTGGAGACCATTGCACACGGGGAAATCAGGTTCCATGGGTCAAATATTCGGAAAAGGCATTATTCTCGGCCTTCAGCCCGGCATCATCATCATTTTTCTTTGAAAAAGAAGAAACTGTTATTACAGTTTCTGCACAATGGAAGTTTGCTTTCTAGTCTGTTCTGAGAATCACTCTGAACAGCAACAGACTTATTGGTAAGCTCCCCCTCTGCACTTGTAATTCACCGCTTGTTCGGTGTCTGTGGCTGAAAGTGCTCATTTTTGTTTTCCTCTGCTGCATCCAACCTAAACACGGATAACTGATTTCTTCTTCTTTAGCACAAAGTCTTTCTTAAGGGGAAACAGCCTCTGTAATCTTTCAAAAAATAGTAATTTGGAAGTTGTTTAGACTTTGGAGTCTACTGGATAATAGGTGGAGATCAGATTAAGTGGCCTAACTTTGACTTCTGTATTTTGATGCAAGAAAGGTAGTTCCCGTGCACCGTACGTTTTGTCAGTGCCGGGGAGGCAGGCTGTGCTGGTAAGTGCTCTGGTTTGGGTGGAAAACGTCACGTTTTCTGCCCTTGCTCGCAGCCCACCCGTCACCCGAAGGAGCTGTGCGCCTTGCGCACTGACATGTGGGAGAGCGGAGGAACAGGCGGAGGATACCCTGTCATGGTACGAATGTGTTTCCTACGCAATACATGCACTTCGTTGTCCTTAACTTGCTCGTCTTTTGCTACTTTTAGAAAGCCCAACGGTAATGCTCTCTGCGGGCAGCTTCTCTTCTCCGTACGAGCACCTCAGCCAGCCTGAGACGAAGCGGATGGTGGAGCATTACACAGCGTACCTGAGCGACAACACGCGCCTGATTGCCAATCCTGGCCTGAAGGTACGTCCTCAGGGCTGACCAGCCCCTGGTTTCCTGAAACATTGATCTCCGGGTGCTCGTAGGGTTCTGCAGCGGTGGCTGGGAGCGGTGCCCCCATGCCTGGGGAGATGGCCCTGGGCGTCAAGCCCCAGAGAGAGGAGGGAGAGGGCTTCTTCCCCAAAACGGGGGAGGAAAAAGCCAATAGGCAGCTATTGAAATGAACACTAGAAAAATTAAAGCCACAGTAAATTCTTAGCGGAGGTATCTTTGTGTTCGTGAGCATGTAAATGGGAAATGTCTGTTCTGTGTGCAAGCGGGGCAGTATTTATATTTACATGAAATGAAGAAGCAAACACTAAAAGCCACAGAGATAACGACAACAATATTTCATTATAATAAGCTTTCCTTTGCTTGGAATGTGCCAGATCCGTCTGGTGTGAGAAGACTTTAAACAAGTAATTGAGTTTAGATGATCTCCGATCGCTCTTTAGGAAACCCCGCAAGCAGCTTATTATCTTTTCATGCAAGCCTTAGAGGAACCCTGCCAGCTCCGCCTTTGTTTTGCAGTTCTCTGTCAGGAATGAAGTAATGGCTACCAGTCACGTCACAGATGAATGGATGACACAAATGGAAATGAGTAGCCTGAACAGTTATATTGTGCGCCGTTACATAGCAACCCCCAATGGGGTGCTCCGAATTTACCCCGGTTCCCTCATGGACAAAGCATTTGATCCCACCAGGAGACAATGGTGAGTTTTTAGGGTCCTGTTACCAAAGCTTTGGATTATCTGGGAGGGCAATAAGGGAAATATTTGGTATCGATTTCATAGTCTGGGGTTTTTTATAGCCAGCTATAAACTATTTAACTAGAAAGGTTTTCGTCGTGGGTAAAAGTCTCGGTGCTTGAATGCGGCTAGTTCATTGCTTCTGATTTCAGCCCTTTTTATTTTAAGTGATAGTTTCTGTTTCATATCCCTGCTGCGGCAGATGGGAATATAAATATTCAGAAAATGAGCATCCCCTTTAGGGAGTAGCTGGCTCAGGAGTGTTTTCAACTCCCTGTGCCATTTTTGGTTGTTAATATTGTAGTCTGTTTGTTTGTTTGTTTGTTTACAGCAGATTTCCATCCTAATTTTGAGTAGGAATTTCTGGCTCAACTGCGCGCTATTAGTTATGTGCTAGTGTCTGATGGGGAAAATATTTGTATACATTACAAATGAGAGCCTGAGACATGAGAGCGCTCTGGAGAGTGTTTTGAGGTGTGGGCTCTGTGGAAAGGGGCCAGCCAGGTGCTGGGATGCTGGGAAAGGCATGAGCCAGCACCGCGTTGCAGCCCTCTGCGGGGAAGGCTCTGAATTGCTCCTGGCCTTGGCCATGCTGTAGCTCTCCTGACCCGTATTTTCCCTGAAATAATCGTTACCACAGCTACTGATGAGCTTTTCTTCAGATTTTCTTCCTATTTGTTGTTATTTATGTTTTTGCTGACAGATACAATGATGGAATTTTGCTCTCTTATTTTGTAGTGAGATAAACAAGGTGCATTCATGTTGTAAATGAACTGAATGTACTTTTACAATCCCTTGTCTCCATTGAAAAAAGCTGACAAATTATTTTCATTATTATTTTTCTCTTTTACACTTCACTGATTTCGTAGACGTGGCACTTTGGGACATGGTCTAGTAGACATGGTGGTGTTGGACTTGGTGATCTTAGAGATCTTTTCCAACCTTAAAGATTCTATGATTCTGTGAGTTTCTCAAACCACTGTGTTGAAAAAGCCTCCCTGTGCAGCGTGCCATAGTGTCCTGGTTTTGATACAAAGCCAGATGGCTGTGTTTTGGGAAGAAGATGCAAGCAAAGCACGAGTAATAAAGTAGAGTCGAGTCGCTCTCACAGCGCAGAGGGTGCTGAACCCTCCAGACTGGTGGGTTCGCGTACTGGGCTGTGTTTTCATACACAAAAGTGTTTTCCAACAGCTGGAATGTCCTATAAACTTTCTTATGACAGTAGGAAGATATTGGACATGATTATGGGCTCGTTTTATGTTGACAGTAACAGAAATCGTAATTTGTAATCACTTTCTGACATCTGCCCAATTTTGGTGTGTGAATTCTGCCTCTTAAGTCGCCTGTTCTCCTGCATTTGCACCACGTTAATTTTGCCAGCATTTGCTTCGAGTCTGAGATTCTGCTGGCACTGAGTCGTATTGAGGGAAATGTCTGCAGTGTCATTTTTGGGGAAAAATGTCTGCAGTGACATTAAACATATTTTTAATACGTTTTTAATGCAGTTGTATGTACTGAGGAGCCAGTTACTGAGCAAGTCTGGTGTAGGTCTGGATCCTAATCGTTCTTAGGTACTTGCTTAATATTAAGGAACATTTATTTGGTAGCACGTTGTTCACAGTGTGCAGAACACCATGTTTGTGTTTCTGCAAAATCCAGGATACTGTCTTAAAGTGTACAGTAACCCTTTTTCGCTAATTCTGAGTGTTTCTTCTGGCTGCCCTTAGGTACCTGCATGCAGTGGCTAATCCAGGACTAATTACCTTTACTGGTCCCTACTTAGATGTTGGAGGGGCAGGCTATGTGGTTACGATCAGTCACACGGTCCATTCTTCCAGGTAAGTTGGAGTTTGAGGTTTGTGTCAAGCAGGAACTCTCTCACTGACCAAGATGTGCTTTAGTTAGGAGAGAAACTTGTGGAATGACTCCTCCGTGTTCAGGAACTGAAAACCAAACCTGTTTTTAAAGTGCTTTGGATGAAATGTAATCCAGCCTTGGGCAGATTGAGTGGAAATAGTACACTGAAATACTGTGATAGTATGAGGTTTATATCTGTATATTTCTACTACTATATCTA
>VWZZ01001617.1:274998-291122 GCA_013399095.1 Psophia crepitans | reverse complement strand
AGGGGTGGGGGCTGGGCGGGCTGGGAGCTCCCTTCCCACCCAAACCAGCCTGGGGTTCTGTGATTCTGTATCCTTTTGTGTATGAAGTTTATATTTTGTGACTTTGTTGATAGACAAATAATAACAGCATATAGAAAAAAAATTGACTGGTGAGAGTGTGCTCCTGGCCGAATGTGAGGTGAGATGTCACGTATGTGAGGCAAGGACCTAAATGGAGGAGAGGGGTCACTTCCATTAGGCAGCCTGGGGCACATTCCCTCGCTGCCGGTAGCCAGATGCGTTTTCATCAGCACAGCTCATCTCTATGTTTCCTGCTACTCACACTTCCACTTCTGAAGTTGTATGTGCCAGTGATGTTTGGAAGGTCGTGAGAGGTGGAAGGAGATACGTGGAACTGCAAGTGGAGGTCAGTTGTAACGAAGGCTCTGTCCGTACTCTGGGAGTTGGGGGAGCTCCTGCCTGGGCTGTTTAAATGCAACATTTCTGGACAGGGGCTTTCAGGAGTAGGAAGAACTTGAGGAGAAGCCTGTAAACCTTCAGCTGCCCTTACAGGATCGCAGAACACAGAGCAGAGTGGAAGCAGCAGCCCGTGCCTTTGGATCAAAACCAAAATGAACATCATAGCTATACAGGAAGAAGCATTTTCTATATTAATTAGTTTTCTGTGGCTTGAAAAAAGGAAAGAGGAAATTCTGTTGTATCTTCATTCAAAGTAGATGAAGAGAATCTCAGTGTTTCCTTTATTCTCAGGGCAGTTAATGTTGCCACCAGGAGAAGTGGAGTCAGGCTCTTTCTGAACATCTTGTAGTGGAACCACCCTTTCCTTGAGGACCAGACATCTTGTTGTTCCTGCTCCCTCCTGGCCAGGCCCCCGCCTGGGGCCGAAGTCTGCTTTGACATGTAGGCTGTTGAAAGGAGGTCGCTTTCTGGAGTAGGTACTGAACTCTCTAGCATAACCTCTCCCAGGTTTCAGAGACGGTAGTTACTCTGGTTTTTACACGGACACTCTTCCAAGACGTTCACTGAGCATGCGGCTTCTGCGCATGCTCAGTCTGAGACCCCAGCAGTACAAAGGTAACTTCTGGCGTTGTGCTGGTAAATACACATCGCAGAGCTCCGGACATGGCTTTCCTGCTCTTCCTGGAGACGTCTCTGAATGGTTTGGGATTTCCCACCACAGGACTTCTGCCTGTCTTTTTTGGCAGGAGTATTACCAGCCTAATGCCTGCTCCATGCTTCTCACGGAGGAATTTACTCAAGGGAAGTAAGCACTTCTGTAAGAGTACAATTAAGTGCAATTAAGCAAAATTCTGATTTTTCCCTAGCAAGCAATGGTTTGGGTAGCTTTAAGAACTTAAAGCTCGTCTGGGTTATTAGGACGTGATTAAAGGATGGTTAAACAAAGTTTGACAGATGTGAGTGTGATTCCTGGGTAAATATGACCTCTCAAGCTTACAGTCGGTTGTAATCCCCAAAGAAGTCTTAGTTTAAGGAAAAAAGCGGAGGGGTGGGGGAGGAATCTGGAGTCCGTAGCCATCCTCCCGTCAGAAACTGCCCTGCGGGTCTCAGGAACAGCGTTAGTTTATCTGGAACTGACGCTTTCCTCTCGTTCCCACCTTATGTGTATCTTCTTATTTGGTGGCTGGGAATAGGAGAGTCATGCATGAAGTTATTTAATAGAGCTCGCGTCAGCAAACCAGAAGGATTTAATGCTTAAAAACAAAGCTAAAATATTTACAGCGTTCCTAGTGGCTTTTTGTCTGGTAGGAGGGAGCAGAAACTTCATGGCTCGACACGTCATCACATACAGGTAGACTGGTGGTGCTGCTTCACTGTCATCCTCTTTCCCCGTCCTTCTCCGTGAAATGGGTAATGTGAAAAACAAATTAAATGCAGGTTTTTAGAATCTGTATTTATGAATCTACAAATTAGATGTGACCACATCTTCACTGTACCTCTCTGAAAGCAAACAAGCTTCCATCCAGTAAACAGAGTTGGTTTTGTACGGATGAGGGGCTGCCAGCAGCCTTTGCCTGGAATAGTCCAGCTGTGCCGTTCAGTATCACCTTCTAACGTCTTTATTCCTGTCTCCAGAGACAAAATTATTCAGCAAAGTGAATTTGAAAAAGTAGCGAGTCCGAGGTGTCTCCTTTGTCATCAGCATAGGGCCCGCGGAGGTGCGAGCAGCACGCGCTGCAGTCTGAGGGCGAGCCGATCCTTCTGCGTCCTTCAGGGCAGCGAGGTGACCGCTCTGCCCGCGCTGTCTCAGCGCTGCGGGAAGCAAACTCTGACGGAGGCGTGACAGAGAGTCCCTCGTCACTCGGTCCACCCTCAGGCCACTGCACACCACCACATCATATAATCGTTTTCATAACCCACCCTACCCAATACCATTTTCCTCTATTATTTATTTGAAAGCTTTTGTTCCTCCGTGCGCAGACGTGTGGCTCCCCAGTGAGGATTCACACCTCCGGTCAAGTGCGGTGATTCAGGAGGTCTTGACTATCTGGATGTTTCTCCTGAGGGGAAGGTGGGAATTTGCCAGGACAGGAAGTTTTGGAAAAATAATGACATAAATAGAATATAATTTCTGTTTGGAGCTTTCAGCGTCCAGGTGGGCTGAGCCAAACGTCGAGACTGTGCTTCTGCCAGGAGAGATCTTGCAATTGCTTCACTGATGGCGAGGGAAGTTAAAGCGATACGACTGAGCAGAAGTCGCGGGTTTTTACCTTTATAGAGCTGTAAGAAAATACATCAAAGACTGAGAAACCAGTCTGAGGCTGATGTATGAAATGTGTGGGTTGCTAAGGCAACCGTGTGTATTCCCGAACTGGTGTGTAAAAATAGGAGCACAGGCGCATTTTCAGTACGGGCGAAATACTGCGCTTCGCCGCAGCTCTTGCGGCCGCTGCTGGTGAGCGTCCGCAGAGGCTCCGGGTTCTGCCCTTTCCCTGAATGGGAAACCTTACGGTTGCCCCACAAACGCGGCGTCGGAACGCTTGTTAAGCGATGGGGCTTCCATGGGGCCGGGGGCAGCAGCGTCAGGCTGACACGAGGAACTCCGGCCCGGTGGCTGGCCTCTCGGTGGGGTGTGATTGGAAGCACTTAACACGGCACTCGTTAACCAGCGCCTAAATACCCCGCAGCCGCCTGGCGCAAGGTAGCCTCCCTCACTCCGTACGTTGGCCACCTCTCTGTTCTGGCTGAAGTTCAGACTCGCTCCTGCACTTTGGAATTTTAGGGATTTAGCAAAATGTCTGTGGCAGCTTCATATTCGGGTGCCAGCGCTGGGGGCTGAGCGCGAGGAGCTCAGAACGTAATGCCCCCCTCCCCGCTCTGAGGTGGCAGGGCGGTTGGGTGCTGGAGGTGCAGGAGCTGTGTCCTGCCTTCATTTGTGTGGGTGGGGAATTTTTACTCCTAATTTATGTTTCTGAGTATGAAGTGCCTGTAGGTGGTAGGGGTGTGTGGAAGAGCCGAGGGAGAAAAGCCCATGGGCAGGAGGATCGGTTCCTGGGTGTGATCCAGCCCTTGCTGGGTGTCTCCTGCCCCCGCCACGTTCTGGTTGCATGAGCTGCAGTTGAAGTGGAGACGTCAGGATTTGCAGCACGTAGCTAATTAACGCTGATGGACACCGTTCACGCCGTTTACAGCTGCTGTAACCGTTCCTTTAAACACAAACAGGGTGAGCTGAGCTGCGGTGCGGAGGTGTGGATTTGGGCCGGTCATTTATATACCAGGGAAGCCAGTCGCCTTTTCAAGCAGGGAACTGAGTAATTAGAATGTTAATTATTAATCCAGCCATCAAAGCCTTTTTCCCTTTTTTCCTCCCGTCTTTGCAGTGCACAGATGTCTTCAGGACATTCGGTGGCAGTAATGGGCATTGACTTCACCCTGCGATACTTCTACAAAGTTCTCATGGACCTGTTGCCAGTGTGTAACCAAGACGGAGGAAACAAAATAAGGTAAGCGCTTCCTCCGGGCAGCGAATACCGGAGGCCTTCGTTTTCCCTTCAGCCAGACGACCCAGAGGTACTTTCCAGCTGAACTTATTCTAGGATTCTCTTGCTCTCACTGTGTGTTCTCTGATTTCCACTAAAATCTGTGCTTGTTCTTCTCATGAAGATGACGTGGACTTTTCTGTTACTCACCAACTAAGTAAACAGTCTGCAGGAATAGAAAAATGGAAAATCACTGATTTGATTTTGGGTTATATTTAGACTTCACTGAAATCCTGGGCAAAACGATGTTCTTTAGGAAACAAACACACTTCCCATTCTCTTCTGTTTGTTTTCATTTTAGCTACTTGGTTACTGTGAGATGGAACAGTGATGTACTATCTCTAGTTATTAAAATGTATTTTTGTTACATTTTTGTCAGAAATACATAGCACAGCACTAGTCAAAAGAAATCTGATTTCATCTTGGTTGGACTTGATGATCTCAGAGGTCCTTTCCATGTGATTCTATGATTCTATGATTCTATCTGGAGTATCTAATTTTATTTAGACGTATGTGTATCTTAATTGTTCCTCTGTACCCATTTTTGAAAAACGACGTGGGAGGGGTGGGGTAGGCTCTGGTTTGGATCTGGAGTAACTTGATAACATGGTTTGGCCATTGTTCGTGTTTCTTTGTTTGTTTTTAAACCTTAAATTTGGGAAGGGAAGTGGTTTTCTGTCATCCTCCCAGTTGTTTTCTGGTTTGGTGGCTATTTTTTTATATGTTTTATGGTGTATTAAAAAAAAAAAAGGATTTCTGGTTTGGCATTCCTCCCCTCCCAGTTGAAAACTATTAATAATCAACAGGGTCAGAACCTTTATTCTGTTTCTACCTTCCCTAAATGAGGAATTTCAAGCCTATTGTTAAACGCTTTGTTAGACCGTTGTAACGCAGAAGCCGGACCTAATGTTTGCAGCCTCTGCGTAAACGCACGCAGGTACTAAGAGACAACAATTCCAGCTCCCCAGCGGGCATTTGGGGCTCTTCAACGTATCGCTCCTAAGCTTTTTCTCTCTGCCATCATCCTGGGGCAGTCAAGAGCCTTAGTCCTCCTGTTCCCTGTAGCACCTCTCAGAAAAGTGAGAAAATGCAACATCACAACCTGAATTTCTAATGCAAAACCCAAACAGTTTGGGGCAGTAAAAAAAACCAACCTGAACTACAAGTTTTCCTGACTCCTTTGTGTACGTAAAGCCTCCGGTCCCATCCATTCTGCACTGATTGCTTTCAATTACAGCAGCTCTCTCCCTCCGGAGGCGGCGGAGGTAGAGCCTTGCGCTGCAGACTGCCTGCCATGGGAATCGCAGACTTTAAAGCCGCCCGAAGTGTCCGCGGGCCCCAGGCAGGAGGCCGGGGCAGCTGTGGGGCCCAGGCGATGCCCCGCTGCGCCGGGGACGTGGCTGCCACCCCGCTGAGCTCTTCAGGAGCATTGAGCGGCCGCATTAACCTCCTCCCGTCTCCCTTCTGCGGCCACTGATTCTCTTGATCTTGATGCTGGCTGGGCCGCCCCGGTGCCGCTTGCTCCTCCGCCTTCTCCAGCGCGGCTGTCTGCGGCTATGGAAACGGGAGATGCCGCAAACGTCGGGGATTAAAACCTCGCAGCACATTGGTTTCTAGATAGGGGCACCGATCCGACATAATTTGCCTGAGATCACACGGGAAACTGCTGGGAAGAGCTGAAAAGGGAGAGGGAGGGCTGGGAATGAAACGGGAGTGATCTGTCTCCCCATTAAAACCGAATTTTAAGTCGGGAGGTCATTAAAGGAGAGTGTGGAATCTCAGTTTAATTGGTAACGCAGTAGATTAATAAACTGTTAGAGCTTTCCAAGTTCGTTCTGCTTCATTTATTTCTGGATCTTCCCCAATCAGACCAGACAGTGCACTGATCACTCTCCGTCTCTAATGGGTTTCGTTCTCAAGTCCCCAATGGTCCAGGCTTGCTGTAACAGTAATGGATTTAAAAGCTTTCGGGAAATAGCCGACATATTCTTTAAAACCATTTAGCAGTGAATTTGTTTAATGGCCTTGATATTTTAATAAACAGAAGCCTTTAAAAATTCTTCCTCTAGCTGTACGTTTAAGATCCCGCTGAGGGGAGAGCTGATCGCTCTCTACAACTACCTGAAAGGAGGTTGTAGTGAGGAGGGGGTCGGTCTCTTCTCCCAAGTAGCAAGCAACAGGACGAGAGGGAATGGCCTCAAGTTGCGTCAGGGCAGGTTTAGGTTGGATATTAGGAAAAACTTCTTCACGGAAAGAGTAGTGAGGTGTTGGAACAGACTGCCCAGAGAGGTGGTTTAATCGCCGTCCCTGGAGACATTCAAAAAACGTGTAGACGTTGGCACTCCAGGACATGATCTAGTAGTCATGGTGGTGTTGGGTTGATGGTTGGGCTTGATGATCTCGGAGGTCCTTTCCAACCTTAGTGATTCTGTGATTCTATGATTTCTCGCGAGCCCGCGGGGGTCTGATGGGAGGCTCTCTGCTTTGTTTGTTGTGGGCAGGTGCTTTATCATGGAGGACAGAGGGTACCTGGTGGCACACCCGACCCTGATAGACCCCAAGGGACACGCGCCGGTGGAGCAGCAGCACATCACGCACAAGGTCCGGCTCCTTTTCCTCGGTTTATGCATTCCTTTTCTGATTGCTGAGGCGGTAAGGACTGTTGGGAAGCTGCTGTTTGTGTTTAAAAGGCATAAAATCCTCTGGTTTTCACTTAGGAGCCTTTGGTAGCAAATGACATTCTGAACCACCCGAACTTTGTCAAGAAAAACCTCTGCAACAGCTTCAGTGACAGAACAGTGCAGCGGTTTTACAAATTTAATACCAGCTTAGTGGTGAGTGTGTTTTTTTCTGTTTTATTTTGCTTTTGAATGTACTTTGGTTGGGTTGGGTTTCTTTTGGTGGAAACGCGACTCCTTGCCAGGATGAGGAGACGAGGCCCGAAGCCAGCCTCCTGGGTGGGTTGGCCTCCATCCACCCTCTCCAGCACAAAATCGCCGATCTGGGCTGCCCAAACTGCGCTCACGTGACGAGTCACTTGATGTACGGGGCATTATGGATGGGATCGCTGGCCAGCTGTGGCGGACGTCTGCAAAATCTTGTCCAGCGTCATGAAAATAATTTCTAGGTTGCTGGGTGATGAATTTCCAAGTAGCAATTGGGATTTTTTGCTTTGGATCCTCTCCTGACCTCTGGCTTCCAACTCTGACCAGTGATGTGGACAGTAAAGATCTCTAAGAACTTATCTTTTAACTTATCCAGGGCAACGAAACTGGTGAAGGGTCTGGAGTACAGGTCTTAAGAGGAGCAGCTGAGGGAACTGGGACTGTTGAGTCTGGAGAAGAGGAGGCTCAGGGGAGACCTTGTTGCCCTCTACAACTACCTGAAAGGAAGTTGTGGTGAGCTGGGGTCGGCCTCTTCTCGCAGATAACTAGTGACAAGACAAGGGGAAATGGCTGCAAGTTGCGCCAGGGGAGGTTCAGGTTGGAGATGAGGAGAAAATTCTTCTTGGAAAGGGTGGTCGGGCATTGGAACAGGTTGCCCAGGGAGGTGGTGGAGTCACCATCCCTGCGGGTGTTTAAAGAAAGGTTGGATGTGGTACTGAGGGACATGGTTTAGTGGGGAATAGGTGATGGGGAGACGGTTGGACTGGGTGATCCTTGAGGTCTCTTCCAACCGTAATGATTCCATGATTCTGTGATTTTTAGCTAGGTGGCCCAATAAATGCATTTACTGGTGCAACTTGCACGATCATTTGTATCATTGTCAAACTGCAGACCTTGGAGATGCGAATGCCCTGTGGTGCCCGCGGGTTGTCTGTGAGCGTCCTCTGGTGCCAAGAGGTCTGAGCCAGGGATGTCTGTCCTCTCTTGCTGCGCTGTGAATGCCGATTCAGCGCCACAGCTCTCCCTGTGTGAGATAGATCACTGCAGCATTATTCAAAAGATGTTAAGCTCTGTGGGAGAAGCTGTTCTTTAAGTAATACTTTTCAATTATTACTGGGAGGAGAAGGTGGGAAATGAGCATCAAAAATATTTGAAAGTTGTGTCAGAACACGCTGACTGATGTCAGGTAGGCTTAAACATTTTGCCCACGCTTGAAAAGCAAAAGAGAAGGTGTACTGCTGTACAGGAAACGGGGTGGGACAGAGCAGAAACTCCGGATTGCGGCATGCAAATAGGCATCAGGAATGGGTCTGCCTACCAAACACATCACAGCTCTGCAGTGCTGCCGTGTAATTTTTTACAGTGCGCGTGCCAGAAAGTTTTCAACAAGTGGCAGTGCCTCCCCGTCAGAGCAGGGCCTCTCGTGGAGGTAACCGGCAGCTGGCTCGGTGGGGACGGGTCGGTGAGCGATGCGGAGGAGTGAGGTGTAACCCGCTGTTGGTGGGACATTGGACTCAGCGCTGCTGCCACGTCTTGTAATCTTTACAAGCTAAGCGTAGTTTTTCCTGTCTTCCACCCGCAGTAGCTCAGAAGATGGGCAAAACGCAACAGGCTGGTGAACAATTTTATAAACCTCTTTATTTGTGAAGGCGGCGCTCCCGTGCATTTGTGTTCCCTCAGCTCAGTAGGTTTCTGTGGAAGGGGAAAAGTCTTCAACTCCCTAAAAAACAGGGACTTTCTCTTTTCCTAGGGTGATCTGACAAACCTCGTGCATGGCAGTCACTGCTCCAAGTACAGGCTGACGAGAATCCCGGGCACCAACACCTTCGTGGGGATTGTCAACGAGACCTGTGACTCGCTCGCTTTCTGTGCCTGCAGCATGGTGGACAGGCTCTGCCTCAACTGCCACAGGTGAGAGGAGGTGGGAAGTGACGGGCCGGTCCAGGCTTTTATTTCTATCCCCTTTCTTGATTTGAATTTTGTAAAAACACGTGTATTTTATAAGCTGAATGAAAACGTCCAGTGCAAAACTGAAGTGAAGAAAGAAGTCACTTCAGCTGCGCTGCCTGTGAGGGGCACAGATCCTTTGCCATGTGGCCAGCGTAGTAAAACACAGGCTGGTTTGTTCCTGACACGGTTTTTGCTTTGGGTGGACAACGTTAAGCGCCGTGACAGATTCAGTTTCTCGGGGCGCTTAGCTGTGGAGCAGGCCCTTTGTTCTGGCACGTTGATACCCCTGATTTTCTGTGGATTGCTGCAGTTTTTCATTGAGGGCATCCTGGTGCGTGCAGAAGGTTTTGCCTACACCAGCATCGTTATCTGTTTGTTGCAGTGATGAGAAGGATCCCTCCATCTAGGTCTGAGACTTGTCCAGGGCTTGTCTGCTTTTGGACTTTCAGGGGTGGTAACAGATCAGAGAGGGCTCTTTCGTTGTCCTCAGTCCCAGTGCAGGACAGAGGACATCCCCCTGTGCGCCTGGGGGAAGGAGAAAGGTCGCCCAGCAGCCTTCTCCACGGTGAACTGCTGCTCTGGTGCTGCACTGGGGGGTTAAAATCGCGATGCAATGTCTGATGCCTTTTCTGTGTGTTTTCTGCCCCTGAAGAATGGAACAGAACGAATGTGAGTGCCCTTGCGAGTGCCCTCTGGAGGTAAATGAATGTACCGGCAACCTCACCAACGCCGAAAGCAGGTGAGCACCAGCCTCCTGGGCTGGCACAGCCTGTGGCTGTTCATCAACAGCATTACTTTCTGTCCATGCTAACTTACCGGTGGGGCTGGCTGGAGTAGACAATATTCCTACTGTAATTAAGCAGATGTTAGGTAACACATAAAAAATGATGGTTTTCATTGGGTGTGATTTGACTGCTGTTACAATACAGGGCTTTTTTGCCTCAATGTAGGAACCCGAGTTGTGAGGTGCATCAGGAGCCGATGACCTTCACAGCGATCGATCCCAGCCTACAGGACGCCCTCCCGCAGTGCATTAACACTCAGTGCAATCAGAGGACAGAGAGCGGGTAAAGCAGTGTTCTCCATCCCTCAGAATATACTCTTGTCTTGAAATAATTAAGTGGAAATAGCTCTTCCTTACATAGTTTAAAGAAATAAAAAAGAGAAGTGAAAAAAAAAGGATGATGCCAGAATGAGACATTATCGCACACGCCGATGATGACGTTACGTGGCAGCGCAGAGGGACATGACCCCCGTGTTCCCCTTTCAGCCACCTAATGCCATTAACAGCAAACGAGTGGCTTTGTGACTCGGAGCACCGAGGGCTGCGCACGTGGAAGGGTTTGCTGTTGAAAGGACAAGTTCTTCCTTTCAGCAAAACGGCGAGCGCTGCTGTGTTTGTCTGGAGGAGTCTGTGGGCTGAAGCGTTCGCAGAAGGCAGGCAGGGCGTTGCGGTGGCGGCTTTGGAGCAGGTCAGAGCTGCCCGTCAGCGCCTGGTTTCCTGCTGCTCTGTTCCACTCCTGCCATTACGTAGGGAAGCTTGAGGGCTTATTTTTTTGCTAGTTATGAGCAGTTTCCAGGGAACTGAGATTGCTGGGAACAGATCATGCGCTGACCAGACTTTCCAAATACTTTCTTTCATTTTCCAAAGGGTTGCAGAAGAGGGTGGAACCGTAGCCAGGCTTCACCGTGCTGAGAAAGGCCTCGTTGGAGGAGTTACAAGTAGGAAGTTCTCCCTTTGCTCAAGCAGTATGGTGGAGATAAAACCCAAAGCAGACAGGCTTGGAAGATGCACGCTGGAGATTGTAGCTCCCCTGTGTAACTTCCCTTGTGGTGCTTGAACATTTTAATGAGAAGTTTTTTGGGCCCAAACATTACGTATGTGAGGGTTTAGGGATGATTTTGGCCTCCCTCTGTCTTGCAATTCTAAAATAGACACAGCTATGCAAAACAAAAAATGTTGAACTTAAAAGTAAACACTGTCGTCTTTTGGTTTTGCTCCTCAGGGATTGCTTTGGCGTGCTGGACTGCGAGTGGTGTATGGTAGACAGCGACGGGAAGACCCATCTGGACAAGTCCTATTGCGCCCCTCAGAAGGAGTGCTTCGGTGGCATTGTGGGAGCGAAGAGCCCGTACGTGGATGACGTAGGAGCAATAGGTAACTGCCTTTCTGAGCAGATGCCGCGTTTAATGGTGTGTGTTCAGGAATGTGTGGTTCAGCGTCAGGGCGTGCTTCATGTAGCACGTTTATCTCTTATGCTGGTGGTAAATTAGCATAAATAGCACAGCAGGCAGTAAAGGAGTAGCACAGTCCTGTTGTGGGCATTATGTGTTGGAAGGTCTTGATGTCTGCTGAGCGTACTGCCCGTTCCTGTCCTTAGGATGTACCTCTCTGGATTTCTCCTCCTATTTAAGGCGTGCTACCCTGTGTGTGTGCAGTTAAGCACCTGGAAAGCCTTCAAGATCTTCTCTAATCTTCAGAGACGTTGATTTAAACCTTTCTGCAGAGCACTTGTATTGGGTTTTCTTTACTCTGTTTTTTCCCTTTTGGTACAGGAGATGAGGTTATCACTCTGAACATGATCAAAAGTGCACCAGTTGGCCCGGTGGCTGGAGGCATCATGGGCTGCATTATGGTGCTTGTCCTAGCAGTGTACGCCTATCGGCACCAGATACATCGGAGGAGTCACCAGCACATGTCACCTTTGGCTGCACAGGGTGAGCTGATAACTCTGGAGAGAGAAACAGTAGGGTGGGAATTGAAAAAAAAAAAACCCAAACAAAAAACCAACAACAAACCCAAAAACCGCACAAAACCAACAAAAAAATTCCCAAATCTCTTTCCTTGGTTTTGTTTCAGAGCTTCACCCCGCTGTGTTTCCCTTTTGCCGACCTTTCTGAAGGTCGGGTCTCATCCAGGGTGCTTGTGTATTGCTGCCCTCTCCTGGGTGCAGCCAGAGCTGCTGCCGCCCCAGGACAGTGCCTGAGAACCTTCCCGTGCAGTTCTTGTCAGGAGGCTGGAGCCTCGCTTTGTGCAGAGCTCAATCAAGAAGCCCAGCTTCGCAGCTATCTGGGCCTTGCTAGAGCAGACCCATCGCGTATGTTTAGCGGTGCTTTGGGGAGCAGTACAGCTTTCACACCCTTTCTGCTTGGGACATGTCTGTTTTAACTGGTGTTCCATAAAACCAGCGAAGTCTCAGAGACAGAGCTGGGTTCGGGAGAAATACTGGTAGAAGGATGCAGAGAAATGTGTTCAAGGCTAATTACCTCTCGAGTTAATTGGTTTTGTTATTGGCTCTATTTTGAATCAGTTCACTTTCTTCAAAACTTTCAAGCCTGTTCCTTTCAGGGGGGTTATCCATTTTCCTGGTATCCCTAGTCCCGCCCGTCTTGGGAAAAAAGCACACCAAGCCCAGACCGCATCTCTTCCCGCAGGAGCGCAGAGTGCTTCCTCTGTATTCCCAGGGTGACAGCCGTGAGTAAGGTGATCCAAAATCTTTCTCTTAACAGTTGCATTTTTCTGTTTGTAATGGTGTGCAGAAATGTCAGTGCGTATGTCGAACCTGGAAAACGACAGGGACGAGAGAGACGACGACAGCCACGAAGACAGAGGAATCAGTAAGTACCAAATCACTTTGCTGTTAAAAAAGTTAGATGAAACGAGCCCTGTGTTTCCTTAATATGCTAGAGTTAAAACCATGAGAGGAAGCCCTGTGCTGATTAGCAGCAGAAAATGACAGAAAAATGTTTTAACTTAGACTGTAACTTCCAGTGCACCTTTAGCCTCGTGCTGAAAAGTTGCATTTTGCACTTGTAAAAGACTGACCTCGATGAGGTGTGGAGGAGGTTCGCCCCTTACACCACCCCTACGACCGCTTGCAGAAATAGCTCCGAGCAGCTTAAAAATTGCAGTTGTGACGGTAGAGGATCTGGAAAACTCTTGCCTTTGGTCAGCCTTGGAAAGCAGAGGCCAAGTCTGGCACGTACGTTCAGCAGACGTCGCAGTACACCGTACCGGCATTGATTTGGGGTGCTGGTACTTCTGTCCCATTCGGTAAAAAGGGCAGTTCGCGTGTGCGGCTGGCGTACTGCGAGGTGGACCTAAACTGGGAGAGCTCCAGAGTCAGACCCCATCCCTGTCTCGGCGCCCCCACTGACACAGAACTAAAAAAAAAGCCCCAAGATTTGAAACTGTGTCAACACTCAAAGATTGAAAAGTAAGCGTATCTGAGTGTCATGTCTTGCACCTACTGCTTCTCCAAGTACTTTTTAGTTTCGAGTCATCTTTCAGTGCTGCCACAGGTTCTTTAGCACTGGCCCAGTAATTTTCTAACCTCCGCTAATCCAAGCAGATGAGGTGAATGAGTTCGACTGGATCTTGATCTATTCCACATATAAACACATCTCTCTACTCCTACTCCTCTGTCACTTGGCAGTCATCTTAAAAGTAGTATTTGAAAAGGATTAGTTTGCATTAAGCCTATTCCCCTGTGCCTGATCTGTCCCACGGATATAATTCAGTAAAATCACTTTCTTTAAACCCAGTTCTGTTTGTTTCTCTCTCCCAGTTAGTAACACGCGGTTTATAGCAGCAGTAATAGAGCGGCACGCCCACAGCCCAGAACGCAGACGCCGGTACTGGGGGCGATCGGGAACGGAGAGCGACCACGGTAAGACCTTGAATCGCTGCCCCAGGTTAATGATTGTGGTTACTCAGGTTCCTTCAGACACCTGGCACGTTGCAGACAAGGCTGCCAAAACCAAACCAAACCAGAAACCTTTGCTCCTTATTGCTTCGCAGTTAAACAGTGCTGACACCCATTCGCAGCAGATACTGTCCGGCGAGGGAGCTGGCTCTGTCAGAGCAGCGGTATAGCAGCAGCTAAATGCCGCGCTCCCCGCCTCATTGTGGGTTCTGCCAGCATCCAGACTGACAGACACGGTACTACATTTACCATGCTCTCGTTCCATCGCCAGCCCTAACAGTCTAGGTGTTCAGCTGAGGTAATGGACCTCTCCCACTTCATGAGGCAAAGCAAATCCCTTGCAATCAAGTCAGCATCTCCGCTGCTCTTCTCTTTGACGTGACGCGCACGTCGTCCACAAAATGGTAGCAACATGTGCTGGGCACCTGCGTTTGCCGGGTGAAGCACGCATGGATTGAGACACCAATGTGTCAGGTGCCTCCTTAGCCTTTCTGCTGCACATTCAGTCCGTACCATCCTCGCAGAGGATATCTTATGTCACCTGTAAGCAAATAGCGATCGACATTAACGATGTACGTATATAGCAGCGAAGGGTGTTCAGCCATGTGTGTTTGCCAGGCACACACCCTTCAACCCTGTTTGGGTGCAGGGAATTTTGATACGTCTCTGAGATTAAGTCGTCTTAAATCTTGAAAGCTGTTGGAAGGGCGTCATGCTGTTGACTCATGAGGAGGCTTAGTGTAAATGAAGCGGAGGGCTAGACAGGGCAGTCTGGCACGGATGTCAGCTCTGGCCTCTTGTCATAGTGGCTGGGTATGTTGGAGCAAACCTGTTCGATTACTGTGGCAGTGGTTGCGCTAATAGAATTGCTGAGGGACAGGAAATCCGAAGGCCAAAGGCTTGGAACGTGGTTGAGCAGATGTCTGAGACACAGTCTTGATCTAGGAGGAATTACCCTGGATTTGAGGCCAGACGACCTGTGCTGAGGCACATTTGCCAAACTAATGCTCCTTTTGCTCCATTTTTGTAATCCTAGCAAATCCTTCCCATCTTCCCAGTCAGGGTTAGCAGGGTAACCGTCTCCCTATTCCTGAAATGTGCGCTTCTATTTTTAAGTTTGTGTCATTTCACCTTCTTCAAAGGGCTGCCCAGTCTTCCCTAGTTCTTCTCTGCCAGCTAGAAACGGTGACTCAGCCCACGGGAAATGAGAACCAGCTCTGGGTACACAGCCGGGTATTTTTAACACGCTCAGGTGGCTGAAGCTGAAAACCTGACCGATGCGTAGCTGGAAGTGTCAGTACCAAGGGACCTGCTGTGTGAAATGCTTCCATGTGGGTTCAGCAGATATCTTCAACTCTATGGAAAGCTCCCCAGCACTAAAAACATGTTTTGCAAATAGACCCTCACAGGTGGAAAGTGTTCTCTTCCTTTTAAAAGTACAACACTGTGATTATACTGCAAGATGATGGGAATTTCTACTGCTTCCAGATAAGGCAGCTGGCGATCCTTCCTAGGAAAGACGTAGTCGGATAGGAATAGAGGTAACGGTAGTGGATCCCACCTATTTCTTGTCTGGTTTTAAAAATCCAAATAGTATCATAAAAGATACCACCCCCAAAAAAACTCTGTTACATTTCCTTTTTAAAATCAGTGTGAGCAATTCTGCCGTGACCAACTGCCGAAGCTGTGACTGTTTTTTCGGGGCAGTGCAGGCCAGAGGTCCCCAAAGTTTATACACAAAGACGGTGACAGGGAAGGGGATCCAGCATGAACTTCCAGGAGAGGATGGGTTGGTTTGGTTTGGTTTTTTCTGTTAATTAAAGAACATCAATTGCTTTATTCTCTGTAAAGCACTATGCGTGTCTGATTCCATGAAGGGTGCAGCAGCCAGCGCTGTGGAATATTGACCTTTTAAACCTGCTTTTAATCCTTCATCCTGCCCATTTATTTTCTAGGCTACAGCACTATGAGTCCTCAGGAAGACAGCGAAAACCCTCCATGTAATAACGACCCGCTGTCCGCCGGCGTTGATGTTGGAAACCACGATGAAGACTTAGACCTGGACACGCCGCCTCAGACAGCTGCCCTCTTGAGTCACAAGTTTCACCACTACCGGCTGCACCACCCAACTCTTCACCACAGCCACCATTTACAGGCTGCAGTCACGGTACACACTGTGGATGCGGAATGCTAATGAACGACGAGAAAAGAAACATAAGTCGTGCACAATGATCCATGCAGCACCGGGCAGCTTTGTTTCTGTGCTTTTCACCAGGAACGATTTAACTAACTTCCTGAGTAAACTGTTAGGCATAAAAGCTTTACATTCCTGGAAATGTAAGGTTGGCTCTGAAACGGGAGGGAAACGCGCTTGATGAATGGACCTGCCATAACATTTAATAAAATGGAGCAGGAGGCACGTCAGACCTCCAAAAACAGGGATGCAAGTTTATATCCAGCAGCCGAAGCTTTGGGAGCCCTGTTATGCTGAGCCAAGAGGAGAGAGCGAGCTTAAAAGAGCCAGAGATGATTTGGTTTCCTTAACTGGAAGAGCAGAAATCTGTGCAGCTGAAGACTAAAAAAGT
>VWZZ01001617.1:263791-274966 GCA_013399095.1 Psophia crepitans | reverse complement strand
GGGGGGGGGGGGGGGAAAGCTGCTGGTTTCTCTGCAATTTGTTTTGCGCGTAGAAGGTTCACTGCTCCGACGATTGCTGTATGGAACCTGGGACAATGCATCTCAAGATTTTTAAGTAAAGGATTATTTTTCTACTATTTATTGAACTTGAAACTTTGGGGGGAGGGAGGGGAGAAAACACGTTAGCAGTTCTCCACAACTACCACATATATTCTGTGCTGGTGAAGTGGTTCTTCTGAGGAAGACATCTGTTTCTTATTAGCTGATATTCATCCACTGCCCTGCTCTGCAAAAGGGAAAATGAAGAAGTCGTTTCTGACGTGTTTACATTGCGAATGCTTTCTTTTCCACAATTGTTTTCTGTAAATATTACAACCTGATTTATATTACAGTATTTTCTTCCTATTTGCAGAGGAGAAATCCTGCACTCCGTTACTAAAATTCTGAGAATTCTGCCCACAAACCTCCCATCTTTACCTCTTCGATCAGCCTTAAAGGTTCCAGTGTGGAAGTAATAAAGATTTACTTAGCATTAGTTACCAGAGGATTCCAAACGAAATCTGTGCCGTTCTGTTTCCATGGGACACTGTCAAGAGCAGAAGTAGGGCTAAACCAGTGGTTTGTAAAACTTGGGTTACTGTGGAAGGTGTCTTTCTGAAAACATCGTTTTAAGCTGCTGCTCTTTGTCTGGAATGTAACATTGCTTGGTAATTCAACAAGGATTAACCAATCTGTCTACAACACAGAGCATCATAATTATGAATTAGTTTTAAATCACAGTGTTGTATTTTTAGATTCGCATTTTGTGGTTACAATGATATACAAACATTCTTGCACTGTGCATATGATAAACATCCATTTTATATGTAGGGTTTTTTTAAAAATCACTTGTTTTAATTAATATGGTACTTAATACTGTATTATGTAAAAAATTGGTTCTTAAACAGTACGGTAAAATAACTATATGTGTGATATCAGGATACCCCTTTATACTATGTATAAAATTAAAATCTCTAGTGAAATAAACTGTATATAAAGTATAGTTCTGTGGATAACTGGCTGGATTGAAATTACTCTGTTTCCTTGAATTTTCTGTCTGAATTAGTGCTATAACCAGAGTGAAACACTTAGGTCCCTCTTGTTTTTATAAACAAACTTGAAAGATATAAACTTTACCTGTAAACGACACTATGAACATATGGACAGTATGGACACAAAAGTGTCTCTGGAAGTTACTGTAAAGCGGAATTTAAATTGTATTTTGCCCATCTACATACATGTGAAGGAATCTCACGATGCAGCAGTTCTTGAACTCGAGTGTTTGCTCCCTGGCTGTACTTTTTTGTGTCAAGAACCATTAGAATAGTTTCCTTGCATATAAAATAATATAAACAGAAAGAAAAGCACACCTTCGGCTTGATCTGCACTCGCCTGCCTGCTCTGCTGCTGATGTTAATTTAAACCAGACAAGGCTGCGGAGCAGATTGGTAGTGCGAAGCAAGTCGTTAAGTCTAGCTCTAATTAAAGTGCAGTGTGTTAACTACAGGTTGTATGTATACACTTACTAAGCCACACTGGTGTATTCTGTACTCCTTTTTTATGGTGGGAGAAATAATTTTTGTTCAAAATGCGTCAAAGTAACACGAAGGTGTTACAATACGCACATAAATCACAATGAATTATACTGATTACTCCTGTGATTACAATACTGTTTCAGCAGAGAGGTTTTTTTGTTGTTGTTCTTAAAATGCCAAGGCGGGCAGCACGTGCTTGCAGTGGTCTCTGCTGCAGCCCCGGCAGAAATGCAGGTAAGCGTTTACGCTGCGCTTTGAACGGCTACCAAAAAGGCACAGCAATCGCAGCCCCCTTGCAAGCTTTTGCAGGGCTGCGCCTCACTGCTGCTTCATCGTTTTCCTTCTCGGACATACAAACTGCTCTTGGTTCATGGGGTCTGGTCAGCCTTGTGAGTATACTTGAAGTAATGAGAAAAGCCAAAGCTCTTGCTATTAAGGAATAATTAAGGGAAAACCATGGATCTAGAGGTGTGCCAAATCACGTTGTCAAATGCTGACGGCTAACCTTGTCCCAGCGGGAATGGATGTAATGCTGGTAAAGACACTATTGTTCATTTAAAAAGGAAAAAAAAAAAAGCTGATAATGGAGGGAACATGGATGTTATCGAGGTTCTAAGAGGCTGCATGATAGTTCATCCACTTTTATTGCCCCTGTTGCTGCCATGTCCTTCCCTCCCTGTTATTATTTTACTGTAGTGGCTGAGGAGCAAGACCATAAAATGAGCGGTTAGCTGCCTGGCTGGGACTCACACCCTGTATCCTCCCTCCCTCCACCTGGCAGATTTGATGGCCATTCCTTTTCACTTGCTTCATTTTTGAAATGGGGCTGTATTCATTTCCTGTAGGTTTTCTTTTCGTTCTTCCAGAACAAGTTCTTTTGAAATGAAAATAAGTGTTGCCGTTGGTTTGTGTTCAGTAGCGTTAAACTGATGCATTTGAGAGCTGTGAAGTGTATTGATCTCTCCTGTAACAAGCAGGTCCTCCACCCAAGCAGCACTGCCCAGAGATAGAAGCTGTTGACATGTTCAGAATGTATTGCTTGAAAATCAATTGGAACGATTTTTCAATTTGTTTATGTTATTACCTCAATCAAAAAAATGTGATTTGGAAAGAAGAGTACGGCACAATTTGCCCACGAACATTTTGTAAGGCCACTTAAGCCACAAAATGATGATCCTTACCCTTGCCCTTGGCAGTAAGAGAGAAGACAGATGAGAATTCACGAGATGTTCACGTGTGCAGCGGTAGTTGTGACTATAACTGGACAAAATGAGGTCTCTAGCTTTCAAAGGCTTTATTCTGTAAAGTGCCCTAGAAATGGTGGTGAGGGTGGAAAGTAGATTTGTCAGAGTACAAATGTGGTAGTAAGCTGGCAACAAATATGGAAAAAATAGGAGGCAGAAGTCTTCGCTCAAGTGAAGAGAGTGCAGGTAACCCCAAAGGCTGTGTGCAGTTGTGAAGATTAATTCGCAGTGTTCATAGCTCTTAGCTACCCATTTCATTTGTTTTTAAAAAAGAATCCCAGCTGTGGCTGGGATTTTCAAAGGAGCCTGCACTAGGCTGTCAGCGGTGTTTGGAATATTAATTCCTATGGCAGTTAATTCAGTAACTCTTGGGTTGTTTTGCTGTACAATCCCCCCTTTGCCATGGAGCCTAACTATGAAAAAGTAATCTGAGTGCCATAAAGTATTTCATACTTCTTTGCAGCACTTCTGTGTGATGAGAGGTAATTATTTTCTCTATTTTATGTACTCTGAACTGAGTCACGGAAGGACCTTGGCCCAGAAGGGCTCGTGTTTCTGAAGCCAAGGCTACAGTGGAATGTAGACACTCAAGTCCAAGAGTGAAGTCCTCCAACCCCTGCCTCGTTAGTGAAGTGCCAAGCGTAGCCGGTGCGTTTGCCAGCACACGCGCAGAAACGCTGCCAGTTTTACCTCCGTAGGGAAGCCTGATGCTTCCCTGCCTCCGCACCGTTTGCGTCGCCTGCGTTGGTCTGCGCTTTCTGAGGTTGGGGTGTGCAGGTCCTCTGCCTGGGAACCTGAAGGAGCCTGAACTGGCAGAAATGCAGAGTGTGTCTGACGCTGTGTGTGAACAGGAGTTTCTGAAGTGAGCAGCTGCCTTCGCACGGCAGCCTGCACTACAGCCTGCGCTTAACTGGTTGCCTGCACCCTTGCAGGCAAAGGCTTAATCACATCTGCCTCTCTTCCTCGAACTTCCAGTGAGATTTTCAGTAAACCATTGAGCTAAAGGAAAATAAATGTCTGAAGTACAAGTTTCCTCTAAATCATCAGATCTACTCTGTTTAACCAAGGCTTTTGTTGTAACGTGGTGCAATTCTATGCCCATCAGAGAGTGGCGGTCGATACCAGTTAGTGATGGCCTGAGCAGAGGAGCAGCACAGATTTGATGGCAGAGGCGGAACACGCGTTAGATCTGGAAGTTTCACCTTCAGCTCCCAGATAATTGTAGTGGCCTTGTCTAAGTTTGGTGGAAGAAATTTACTGTTGTTGTTTTCCCTGCGCTGGTTTCGTTAGTGGCAGGAGTGGATGGTGCCGCTCTCAGAAGCTGGGAGCCAGCAGTAACAATTATGTTTTGTTATATTTTATTCTACATTTTTATAGCTGACACCGGCAAAAACACCAGCTTCTTGCATCACTGCCTAAACAAGCGCTCTCCGCTGTTACCAGCACTAATGGAACAAAAGTAGTGATAGCAAGGAAGGGAAACTGTTAGCCAAAAAGCACAGTGCAGGATCTTTTCTACCCCTCCCTCCACCTGGCAGCGAAACGTGAGGACACTGGTACAACAGCTCCACGGACAAAGGGAACAACCTCAGCGTCCCAGACTGTCAAGTCAGCACTTTCTACAAGCAGTCTGCTTGCATGAAAAAAAGCGCAGAAAGAGGTGGTGCCATGCCACACCAACGTTCTTACAAAGCTGGCGGTGTCTCCTCTGTAAACTCGGGTGATAACACACCAGGTGAACAACGGGCCGGCCTTGGATTAGATTGCCAAATATTTCCAGTTTGGGCAACGCTGATGGATTTTTCTAATTTTAAACCTCTTCCGCTGCACCTAGAGGTAATGAAACCAGACGGACACTGAGATAGGTTGGCATTGAGAACTGCAGGAAACTGGGATCTTGGTCAAATAGTTGTAGTATACTTAATTCCAGTTTTCCAGCTTTCTGACACTTGAACAATTAATTTGCTCCCAGTATCAGTTCTCTTGGCATAATGTACGCAAATCACATGCAAGTGGGAGAGATTACAGGTTGAGTAATTAAACTATATGACTGAGTTCTTGCAAAATAATATTAACCTCTCCAAGCATTCATTTTCCTTGCAGCTTAACCGAGGAAATCTCTCCCAACAGGTCAAGATGTGTTACTGCTGTAACCTCAGCCAGAGAACCTGGATAGCAGGCAGGCGATGGGTTTGGGGTTTTTTTGTGCTCCCCGTCAAAACAGAATGAACATGTAGAAGCCAGACACTTCTGTAAGTGTGTTTATAGCAAAAAAGTCATGTTGCATGGCTGTTTCTATAGCAACCTTTTTATAACTGAATGGCAGAACATTTTTAAAGTCTCATAAATTTTTTTAAGAACACATTGGGAAAGTTTAGCTTGCATTACATCTTTTATGCCAGTTTTCCATATTTAACAAGTTACAGCATTTTTAAGGACAAAATATTGTGGGGGTTTGTCAAATTCCAACCCCCGCTGGCAGGGATAAATCACTGACTGGCTTATCATATCAAAAGTAATTGCTGGTAAGATGCCTGTCACTCTCAGTACGTACTAGCTATTCAGTTAATCAGTCAAAGATTTTCTTTGAGTTTATAATTAGCCATTATAATCTGTAGGGGCTGTAAATGAGATGGTAATGGAGCTTTACCCTAGTGAATGCTTTAATTCAATATTAAGATTTCGCTATTTTGTGATGTGAAATGATTTCACAATTTCCTGTGAACTATCAATATCGCTTTCCAGTTCCTAGAAAATAAGCCCTTGTAGGGAATCTGAGGCAGAATGATTTGGAACTACAATTTGCAGCATGTTACCAGGTTAGCCAATAAAAATACTCTGCCTAGGAACGTGGGGTTGTACCTGCTCTTGCAAGAAATCCACGGAAATTTTATTTTTTTAATACAAGAATTGCCAAAGTGTACTTGCTGCCAGTAAGTTACTACTAAATTTGAAGTTGACTGTGGAAAAATAAAGTTGATGCAGGGAAGAATGTTGATTTGAAGCACGGAGGGCACTGTTTTAGGAGAAGGTATTGCTGAAGTTCCCCTGTGAATATATTGGCCTATGATATATATAAAAACCATTTATTGAAGTTGTAATTGTTGTTTGATTTAATTTGCTTTTGTTCTCAAAAGCAGCTGGATTATTCAAGCATCTGGATTTGTTTTGCGGTGGTTTGGTTTGCGATTTACTATGTTTTTGCTGTCTTTAAATACAACCTTCACGTGGATTTGCTAATGATATGCATTAGGCAACAAAGGTTACAAATTCTACCGCAAAGACCACGATTCCCAAAATAGAGCATTACGTTTCAGTGCGATGGTTTCCTCAGAAGAGTTAGTCACTTTATAAGTTATAGCTCTTTCCTCTTTTATCTTTTTGCTGTTTATTTGCAGACCACTGTGTTACAGAGTGGAAACTGAGGAGAAGTTGTTAACCAGTCTGTTACTGAGATGATCCATCATTCCTAACGCACTTAGGAGCAGTGTTACACCAAGTTTAATACCTATCAGGTTCCACTTAAAAAGAAACCGTCCAGCTGTGGGCAAAGTCACTTGAAGTGGTTTTACGTCTGCGTGGAAGAACGGTTCAGGGGTAAAGAAACACCCTGGTTTTGGTCATACACCTCAGTACCCGCCATGTCCCAGTGAATGCAAGCTACGTACAGTACACGTGCAGCTGCCACAAAGGAGCGCGAGCAAAGTGAAACTGTTTATTGGCAATGCAACTCGGAATGAAGCGCGTGGCTGTTGTGGTCTCTGAAGCAATCTGTTGCCCATCTGGTATTTCATCGACAAGATGGGCACTGCTGGGATGTGATTTGCTGGACCTTAAGTCTGATCCTGTAGTACTGCAATTCCTAAGTGCCTGGAGAATGAAACATTAGTGAAAATCTCGCTGGTATTAAAACGAGCTTAGCAGTTAGTTGGGAGGACTTAACCATGTCACAATACCTGTCTCAACAAAATTGCAGTCTAGACATGCTGAGTTATTCTAATGGTTAATTAGTGAATTGTAGCCCTAATTGAAGCCTGAGACTATGCGGTAGCTGCATAGAGGGGTTACGAGGTTTTTGCTTCATCAGAGTACTGAAGGTATCAGTTGTTCACGGTGCTGTTCTAGGTTGATCGTTTGATGTGCAATTCTGCTTGTTTCTTAATGATCCCCACCATTTCTGCACTACAGAGTGTTACACTGAGAATGCCAAATATACTGAATTTATTTTTATAAAAATGGTGAAAGGAACTTCTTTTGCACCTCTGGTCTATTTTGGAGGCAATATGCATTAGTGAGATAAACGATTGAGCATCTAGATGATCATCGCGAACCAGTTACTGGTGTTGACATCTACATCCTTTGGTTTCAAAATTTCAGTTTCCTAATGAGACGAAAGGAGCAGCTAGAGCTTGGAACAGCGGCGTAAGACAGACTAAAGAGAATGCTATTATGTACACTTTGTTCGCATGAAGTGGCACTAGCAATTGGGGATTTTTATGGAAGCTTCGAATTTGCAGCAGCTGATGGATTCCACACCCTCATTGCAGGAAACGTACTGTTTCAGGTTATAGAAAATTGTTCGATTTCTCTTTCATATAAGAAATCACCTATCCAAAAGCAATATACATTCCTAGTACCTCGTATACCTGGGAACATCAGATGGGTCTTTGAGATCCAGCAGATGTTCTCAATCTTGGCTTTTATTTCATCTGCATAGATCTGAACTGTTTGTACTTTTGAACGTGGACAATCATGCCTGAGTGCATCTCTAATTAATTCAGAAGGAATGTTTGTGACACAATTTTTTTTTTAACAATCTCATCCCATAAAAATGAAAAAAATGTATATGGCTTGTATTAGTTCAAAGCTGCAAGAAGCACGGGTAAACTAATCTTCAGCTTAGAAGAGCTACAAAAGCAATTGCTGTGGATGGGTCCATTACTCTTAATTAACAGGGAATTTAGTAAACTAAATTAAATTACTGCAAAGTGGCTTATCTGTATAATAGCATCAAGTCAGCAGTGCAACCAAAGTTACACTTGCAGATCACTACACTTTTCTGCTATTTTTTAAACAGTGCTTTTTGCTTTTGCAGCAATTTTGAAGCATAATGAAAGTGCACTAGAAGACTAAAGACTGTTTAGAGTGCAAAGCATAAACACTTAGGGCTGTGTTTTGACAGGAACATAAAGTGACCAACAGTGTGCTCCTACAAACGTACGCTTACAATGCCTGCATATACAAGGATGGTCAAGATGAAATTCTTTAAGGAAAATGCATACATGCACGGGCTCACTGTCCTCTTCCTCTCCTGGGTGGAGATTGTTACCACTTGCATTTCATCCCACGTTGCACCATCTCAGCATCTTCCTGAAGACACCTCCTGCAGATTAGAGCAGCAGAGGGTTGTTGAGAGGGTTGCCTAACCTGTGTCAGTTCTCACAGCCATGGGTTAGTAAGGACTGTTCAAGCTTACACAAGTTATTGGCACTGTTACAAAGTACTTAGCAGTTACGAAGAACACAGCTGAGAGCTGAAGGAGTGGTGGTCAAAACCAGCACAGAAATGACATTTTAATTCTCCAGGTACCTGCTTGAGGGTGTACTGTAGCACGAACCAGGGATGGTGTTTGGGTTCAAGAGGGAATATTTCCTCAGGTCAGATCAGTTATTGGCCCTCATGCCCATCTGGCTGATTTTGGTTGTCGTATGAGGTGATGTGGGGCCTTACCTCCTCGTTTGTTTTCATGGACCACCTCCACGGACAATGGAGATATCTGTGATCTTTCCTGTTCCCTTCCTGCAGCACTTTGCCATTGCCTTTCAGTGCAGGCAATTCCTTAATCTACCTGTGCACAGAATGAAATGTGAAAGTTGGGGGCAAGAGGGGAAGATGAATGTTTTTATCTACAAAATACAGTCTTTGAAATATGTATCTCTAAGCAAGAAAACTGCTTACATTTCTCTGGAACTATTTATAACTAGTACTGCAGTAGTTTTATTGTTGCCATTAATATCAAACTGTTAATTTTTGAACTATTTCTTTTAGCAATGCACTTTAACTTTTAATGGCTTTCCTTCAGATACACCTGGAGACTATCAAAAAACCCTCAAAAAACAGCATCCGCCTTCAAAATGGAACAATTAAGGGTACAATTAATTACTCTCACTATTTCATTAGCTTCATTCAACTGTATGATGTTTGAGCAGATCCACAATTTCTAATGTAATAGCTTAATCTGGTAATTATTTCGGAAGAGACAGTTACATGTTTCAGTATTCCTACCAGAGCAATCCTTTTCATGGTCCCAGAATAATTTACATCACATACTCTATGATATGCTTCAGATGGGTTTTGAGGAGACATTATTTAGTATCCCTACTTCAATTTCATAGCTTGACCTGAAAATCAGTTTGTAAATAGTCACTAGCAGACTTTTCATTCTTGTATCTTTTCCAAGGATAATTTTGTACGTAGGGTGATCAATACTTTGTGAATCCTTAGGACTTAAGACGCCTATACCTCACAGCTTGTGCTGGAAAAGATATTTCATAGTTTAAAAATGCAAATCTTCACCTGAAATTTGAAAAAAATAGCAACTATATACTTATTTTTCAGTTACATTTATCAAAGAATGGTGACCTCTGAAAATCTTGCTTTCCAAGAATATGACATTTGCTTTAGATCAGATCTCACACTAATAATTTGTTGTAATAGTCGTTCCTGTTTCTTGGTTTAAGTGTGAAGGCTAAGCTAATACTGTTCAGGACAGGCTGAATCTGGCAGTTCTCAAGTACTCCTGTGACACATGCATGAACTATTTCCAAATGTCCTTCACACCTCTCATTTTCAAAAATTCATTGAACATAATTCAAATATTGAAGGAGGAACACTACCTGTTTAAAAAAAAAAATAGGGAAAAAGAAGCCCTTGAACAGAAGCTTCTCAGCCCCAACAATATTTTAATAATACACAAAACCCAACAAAAAGTACTCTGATTGTTTGCTCAGTAGTTTTTAAACTGATTTTAGGAGTAATGAAGGTCCAAGATTCTTTGTAGTCTTAACTTGCTAGTTTTGGACCAAAGCAATTTCTAAAACCAGTTTTGCTTGGTGTTGTTTTTTTTGACTGTAACTGGTGATCTTGTCTCTAAAATGGCACTTTAAACGTAGTCAAGAATTATCATCCAGAATTAGATTTTCTTGATAAGGATTTATTCACATACACCCAATTTAACTCAAAGCGTGTCTTCAATGCCCTTTTTAAGACTACTATTTTTCAGGTTTGGATTCTCTTTTGCCTGCTTTTTGTGGTCAGCTTCGTATCTAAAAATGGATACAAGTATTTCAATCTTTCTTCATTCATTTATAGCAATGATGGCAACGTTAAGAGCTAAATTTACTGTGCGGTAAATGACATTGCAAGGAACTATGCTAAGGAGAAATGAATTTTCTGAGAGAATAACCCAATTTATTTTTTTAATTAATTGCCGACTAACACAGTGAAACATTTTTACAGAGGGAGGCTTTGTAGGAGGGGAAATTTCTTTTATAGTGATCCCCACAAATACCTTCCCTCTATCGGGATGTGGCCTTCCCTTTCTTCTCGTGACGGTCGCAAGCCCTGTGCCTGCCCGTCCACCATTACACGGTGCCTTGCCAACGAGGAGGTGACTTTCGCCACAAGCGCGGCACCCAGGCGTTGCTTTACCCATTTGGATGCTTTGTAATTTGTTTGGTATGTTTCTGATGAAGAATAAAATTAGAACGAGATCATCTTGGGCCATCGCGGCCGCTAACATCTGCTGGCACATTTGGGTTCACTTGAGATCTGCTTTATTTTGTTGTCACTCTGCATTTCAGTGCCTCCAAGTGGACACGTGCCTACGGAAGGTGCCGACAGCAGGACTTTGGAGGAACGATCCCTCCTGGGACCGATGGGCCGCATCCTGCCTCAGCGAGGGACGGTGCCCAGGCCCTGGCCTCCATGAGGCGTCTCCCTCATGCTGGCCCTCGGGGTGACTTCCCTCATAACGGAGCCCCAAACTCTCCTCAGGAGTGCTCAAGTCCTCCCCTAAAATCTGACTCGAGATGGGGTTCATTCACCCTCTGGTCCCCGCTTATCCACACCCACCAAAGGACTCGCTGCCTGAGGCCGTTCCGTGCACTACCGAGCTCCTCCCGAGTTTTCTCCGCTTCCCCCGCCTCGCCCTTCTCACAGGGGCTTCGCGCCCCCTTCACCCCCTTTGCGCGGCACCGGACCGGGGGCGGGACGCCTCGTTCGGGTCTGGCGGGGAGGCCGACCCCGCTGCCCCCTCACGACGCTCCTCGGCGGAGGCTCCGC
Source organism: Psophia crepitans (assembly GCA_013399095.1). Lineage (NCBI taxonomy): Eukaryota > Metazoa > Chordata > Aves > Gruiformes > Psophiidae > Psophia > Psophia crepitans. The sequence goes on along the minus strand of VWZZ01001617.1, from coordinate 263,805 downwards.
AGACTCCAGCCTCC
>VWZZ01001617.1:252401-263451 GCA_013399095.1 Psophia crepitans | reverse complement strand
GGGGCGGGGGGCCTGTCCCGGGGCGGGGGAGCGCCCGGAGCGGGGCTGGGTGCTACGGGGGAGCCGCTCCCACGGCCGACGTGAGGGAGGTGCGGGGCTGCCCGGTGGCCCGCGCTTGCCCTCGTTCCCGGGGCAGTCCGGAGGCTGCAGCTTCCCTTCCTCCTCCCGCGGGTCCGCTTGGGCTTCTCCTCCCGACGCCTTCTTTGGCAGATGGCTTTGTTACCGCGGTGCCTGCGGAGAGCGGCTCCAGCTTGTCCTCCCCCCGGCGGGAACTGTCTCCCTCATCCGCGGGGGACGACGCCGGGCTGGCAAGGCACGGCTCCCCGGCAGTTTCGTGCCGGTGCCCGCGGTTACCTGCCCGCCTGTGGAGCCGGGGCCGGGCCCCATGCCGTGAGGGAGCCGCCCCCGTCCCGCGGCGAATCCAGGGGGCTGTGAGGGGCAGCGCGTTTGTTCTGCACGCCGGCAGCAAGGTGTGCAAATCAGCGAGGCTAGCGAGTGTGCTAATTGCACTTGTGTGACTGGAAGGGAAGCATCGGCCGGTGTGTGGCCCGTTACTGGTCGTTGCACCGTGACACCCGTGCACTCACGGCATCCAGGCGGTTTTACCGTCCCGCAACTCATCCAGGCTCGGTGCAACAGCAAAGCTAAAAAACTTGAAGCCTGAAGCTTTTTTTCCTGAGGTGAGCGGTGCGTGGGCAGGGAAAGTGGTTTTCCGCAAGCTGTTGGTGGGTTCGGAAAATTCCGTTCAAATTACTGCAATTCGGAGGAGAAAATCGGTGAACTCTTTAATGCGTGTGAGTCAGGCTTTGAGGTGCTTTAGCTTCACAGGCACTTACCACATCTCTGCCAGTTCCCAGTATTCAACTTGATACGCAAGTATAAAAAACGTAATTGCCACTTCTGTTCTAAACCACTCCTTGTGTCTTTTGCCCTCTCTATAGCACGGGCAGTTTTACTACCTGCAGGTAAGTGCAGCACGTGAAGATTTGTTGTTTTTCTCCATAGCTCCTGTAGAAAGGGACCATTCAGTTTTAGAGAGAATCTCTCAGCAATCAGTGTAACTTGATCCAGAGTTCGGAGCTCGGTTCCCGCTGCTCTTGATGTTTTGTTCTCACGCAGACGGTGCCTTTCGATCTGTTTGGCCGTGCTGTAGCGTGCTTGTACGCAGTTAGAATTTTGGATGTCACGGTTTTGCTGTGATCCTTCGTGATGGTTTACACACAGAGCCTCCTCACCTCTATTTATAGCAATCTAGCGACCTAATAAATAGCAAACTCACAACTTGGAAAACCCTGCTAATCTTCATCGTCTCCTCAAGAAGTCATCGCGCATGACTGTGTTGACAGAGAGGGCTTACTGGTGTATCGCAGCGCGCTTGCTGTGGGTAGCCAGAACGGGATCACTTTGTCCAGCACTCGAAAGTTGTGTTACTTGCTCCTGTTGCACGCAGGTACTTAATGAAATCACATATGTTGAAAGGACATCTCTCCTATATGGAAGCCATGAATTTTAGCGTTGCTTGGTCAGCCAAAAAATGCTACAGAGAAATATTAGAGCGAAGCTCCAATTTGGCAGCTGCACAGTATTTTGGATGTTTGCCATTTTGTTGTGATGACTTAAAAGTAGCACTTAGATGCCTTTTTCTCCATATATAAGGTTCTAACGTTCACCTGTCAGTACAAGAGTACCACCACATACAGATCTTGAAATAGTTTCAAAAGATATAATTTTAATCTTTAACATGGTTGAGCTATTGGTGTTGGTAGTCGTGCTATAGGAAGGAAGTTTCTGTCCCGGAGCAGTTTTGGAAAGGAGAAGTATGTTTGTGGTCAGACATGTTAAGTATACCTGTGTATTTGGCTGGCATGCATTTCCAAAAATTACCATGAAACTTAAAATTTCTTATTTCACATTAAACACCCTCGGTAAACACCGTGCAAACGTGTTTTGTCTGCTCTTTTCTTTTTGAAATGATTGGTTAGCCAAGTAAAATCAGATAAACTAATGCTAACGTGGCCCAATTTGTTCGCCATCAGAAGAGAAATGAACACTGTTAAAATGCAACAGAGTCTTCTAGAATAGGTTTGCATAGGTGTCATCTCTGGTGACTGGCATGTTGGGTTTGCTATCATTCATCGTTATCATGTGAAGAGTGAGGCCAAGATTTACAAAAATAATTTTCAAGCAAGAAATGGCTCTTCTGCTGATAGAGGTTGGTGGAGACGTTCAGTTTTGTCACAAGGTTCATCATCTTCAAATTGGGAACAAAACTCCATTTTTTTTCCAGGTGAAATTAGGTAACATATATTTTCCTCTGCCAGTTGTAGCTACATATTCACTTTTTTATTTATTGTTGTACTATTACCTTTGGAGTTCCACCTCTGTTAAACTGAATTAAAAAAAAAAAATCACTCGTAATGCCACAGATGAAATGTACCTTAGTAATAAAGTTTCTAAACCAGAAACAGAGTACCACAGATTTGTAGTCTTAGAAACCAAACAAACAGATCTTGAAGTGTCAGAAGTGTTCACCACTTTAGGTGCTGGGTGGCTATTGTTAAGGGGCAAAGGTTGCCCACATTTGAAATCTTGGCAAGTGGGATTTCTCTCTAAATGCTTTTGGCAACGTCTGTGTTCCTAAGGAAATGGAGAGCCTGTTTTCAGGAGGGAAGACAGCCTGAAGAAAGCACTTTGCAGTCTGTCACACCATGTAAGTCAGCATTCCCTTACAAGCTTTATTCATTGAGCGTCAGTATAAAATCCAGAGGAGGAACAAATTAAGGCAAAATTATATCAAGAAGATTCTTTCTGCATGGGGCTTTGCAGCTCAGTCTGCAAACACGTACTTGCAGGTTTAGTGTTCAAGCAGTTCTCTCAGTACAGCTGTGGAGAAAGGTATTTTTGTGACAGATTTGTGGTGAACGTTTTTGTTAGCACTTTCACTGTTCTTGAAGGCCACATGCCCATTTACTGTTTAGTTGGCAAGTCAATCGATTTTGTAGTGACCTGTCGCAGTGGAGTCATCCAGACTTGCCAGTTACGGCCCCGTGTTTATCCTCCTCTGATTCCTCTAGTGCAGTACATACACTAGAGGAATGTGCACATTACCAAACATGTGGTGTGATAATGACCTAAAAATGGACATGCGCTGTTGCTACGACTCTCTAAATCTTGAGATGAAGCCCCATAGATATCTGTACAGCCCTATTTTTTTGTTACTTTTTAGATTGCTGAACCTATAAAATTAGATAGAAATCCACTTGTTAACTGCTGTGATTCCTGTTGGGTCAGTGTTGTGAGTCAAGCAGCTTACCAGATCGACTCCTGGTCAATCACACTAATGTCACACTAACGTCGTGTTTTCCCTCCCTCCCTCAATCCAATGTTTTTCTATCATTGTAGTTATATGCAAACTATATTAAACATCCACTCAGTATTTTGTTCTGCTTAGGGGCCAAGATTGTCCCATTGGTATTGGTTGTCTTTTTGAAAATTGTCAGGTAGTGGGTCTGTTAGCATTAATATCCTCTGATGCAGTGTTGTAGTAAGGCTGATGATGTTTGTATCAAGAATCTTTGGGAAGAGACTTAAAGGTAAGCTTGGCTGTAGTCGTTTGTTTTATTCTGCCCGGTGCTTGGCAATGATTAGCAATGTCTTGGTTGGACATCCCTGGCGATTGCCATGTTGTATGTGCATCTCCCTCAACCATCATCTCTGATGAGCTAATCCATTTTGATAGCAAGGAGCACAGTCACATATGCTGCTGGAGGTGCAGTGTTCAAAGGCACGCATCGCAAATTGAGGGTCCTTGGGACTGTCCTAAAACTGCTCTGAGTGCTCTGGGAGGCAGGAGGACTGCTGTGGGCAGAGGGAGGAAAGGAAATGGTATTCTCTCCTTTGCTGGTGAAGAGATGCCAGGAACTTCAGCATGACCAGAGTGTAAGTGAAATTGTACCTTACTAAGCGGAAAGTTTTATTTTGCTGAAATGTTGTATGGCAAGTCAGCTTCTGTTTGTTTTGGGTTTTGTAATCACCCAAATGGATTAGAGTAATGGTTTTTTGTTTCCCCCAAGTCATTGGTTTTTTCACTTGTTATTGGTTCCTTATTTATGACTGAATAACTTCCATAGGACCAGTAGCTCATAAATGTGATGTAATCACCAGTCTGGTATGCTGGCATACCAGTTCGGATCCTGTGGAGTTGCTGTTAGAAAGAACAGACCTCGAGCTATCTTTCTTACTAATCATTACTGAGATTTGTAGCAAAATCTCCCGTCTTCACTACTAAGATTAGCTGACCAACGAGGGCTGTCCAGTTTTTGATTCCCCTCTTTGCAGCTAAGGAAGCAGTGGAAGATACACTTGCTTTCAACCAGCTTTCTTCTGTGCTTGATTATCTTTAAATGCCACCGTATTGCGTTCACATTTCTGCTTTTCTCATTTTACATCTGAGACTAGAAAATAAATCTTACGGATGGGATGTTCTACTTTAATGTAGGACGTGAAGCAAAGTAGGGCTGAGTAATTATTTTAATACCCTGTAGTTCTTCTTTAGCATGATGGAATCTAAAGAAAGATGAAACAGTTAGGTGTTGATAAGAAACTGGTGCAGTCCAACTGGGATGGGGATTTATTTTGTGTTTCAGGACTTGATCTACCCATCCAGATTTTTTCACTGGTGTCTGTTCCTGATCAAAAGACAAATCAGTACTTAACATGATGCTATTTCTGGTGGGGTCGTTGGTTTTTTGGGTTTTTTTTTCCCCCTTCTTTCTTGCTGGATTAGCCACAATTTTTCTTTGTTCCTTTTTGATCGAAAGCCTTTAATGAACTGTGATGATTTGAGGAAGTACTCTCTCCCAATCTGTTGTATGCCAGACGTTTAAGTAGAAGGGGCCTTTGTGTTTTAGTTAGTCCTCCGTCACACTGACTGAACATGAAAGGCATACTTGCTGGATAGTGAGTAGCTCTCATGCCTTAGGATGTATGTGCTTTTTTATTTTCTTTATTGCTTTTCTTTTGCTTTGTGTTCTTGCTCTCTCATGTTACCTCTTCTATGTCTTTTTCATCTTTCATTTAGCTTGCATACCACCCAGTATACCCAGGATGGTGAAATTTATTTCCAGTCCTATAGTGTTCCTCTTATCAAGGCACTACTACATCTCTGGAAGATCAGAGAAATATGTTTTTCACTCCATGATCACCATAAGTTTATTGAGAAACTGTTGTTCTTCCATCGTAACATTTTCTTATGTTACTTTACTAAAGATCTTTGGAGGGTATGATCTTACAAAAGTGAGAGTCAATTTGAAAAGAAAAAGTTTCCCCAAAGACAATTTATGGATTACAGAAGCACAAATTGGTAGGGATTGGAGGGGACCTCTAGAGATCATCGAGTCCAACCCCCCTGCCAAAGCAGGTGCCCTACACTAGGCTGCACAGGTAGGCATCCAGACGGGATTAGATTTACAGGCTTGATTTTATTTCAGATTTCATAGTTTGTGACTGTTTGTGGAAGTGAAGAAGGAATGCGCTGAGCAATTGCTTCAAGACACACCTCAGAGCTCGCTGTTCCTGGATGCCTGGGCAGATAAACATCTGCTGCACCTCCTAGACTTGATCCTACAGCCATTGCTCATCTAAGAAGCTCATTGAAAAAGCTTGAAAAGTTGTCAAAGAAGAGAACATACTATGCAGTATGGTGAGCCCAGTCTTTGTCTGAAATTTCGCTTGTTAGGAGCAGGGGAGGATTTATCTGGCAGTCAATGCCCAGTTGGTGAAAATTCGAAGACCTCCTACCTCTACAGTCGTTAGTGGACAGGAGATGTTTAAGATTATACTTTGCAGCAGTCCTTGTGCTTTTTTTATCTAACCCTCTTGTTGGTGGTATGGACTCCACTTCTTACTCTCCAACAGATTATTATTTTATACTGTGTTGATGTTCTCTTACTTACTACCTTTTTGGTTTTTCTTCTGGTTTTTTTTCACAACAGGTTTTTTTTATTTTTTTAATATCTGCGGTGAAATCCATGTGTCACGTCACGGGCTCAAAGATTTAGCGGTCTAAAATTTTAATTAAGTGAACACTCCATTATGTCATTTGTAAATGTAAAGTTTTTTTTCCTGAGAAGTCCTCCTCTTTTCCTGCTCTGCCTGCAGAAATGAAAACAAAGTCTTTTTTAGTTATGAGATGATTTAAAACTTCTTGGTTAGCCAAACATGTTATTTAGTTCAACTACTTAAAACATAATTGATTCCCATTTCAAGAATATGCGTGTGAAGTTTAGGCCTTCAGCTGCTTACTGAGAGCCAAGTTATAGACCAGGCTTGTGCAGTGTTTATATTGGAAACACCGCGAAAGCTTACTGTAGAAATCTGGCCAGGAACCATTGTAATTGTTAAATATTTTTGTTGCCAGAATAACACAATTCAGTATTACATCGAGAGAGAGAGAGAGAAAAATACTTGGTTTCAGGGTGCTCTGGGCTTTATCTACATGCTGTGTTGTTCCAGGTGATGACTGGGTATTTCTTGCATGTTTCTGTTCTTGCACTCTGAGATCCTGGGTATGAAAAGCTCATTTTATTAGAAACAGAGCTTTACTAATTTGATAAATAGGGCAAATGGGCCTGTTCATGACTCCCTTTCTTGTTTGCGTTTAAAACAATGCAGGTAATAAAGTATAAAGACAGATCCTCTCTAAGGCAGGCATTCTTTCCGTTTGAGAGATGCAAGTTTCAGATTGATAGTATGTAGTAAAAACTCATGTTGCCGGTTTTTCTACCCAAGACAAGACAGGACAGGCCAAGAACTGAAGTATTTCAAGATCGCGTTTCTTACTTTAAAAAACCGTATTATTTACTTCTATATATTCAGTATATTTACTAGTGTTTTCTCCTAAACTCCTTGTAATATATTTGGGGTTGCTTTTTCTGTTAATTTTAAGGTATGAACTGATTTTTTTCTAGTTAGGATTTTCATTTTTACCCATGATAAAAGTAACTACCTTTCAAAGTCTGTTTTTAAGAACTTGGAAAGTTTAAGGGGCTCCATAGTAGCTAAGCATTATTGGTTACATTTCTGTTCAAAGATGTTTAGTTAGAGCTGCTGGCATGGCTCATGTGTTTATGTAACTGCTGTTACTGTGAGCAAGCTCTCTCCTCCGTTTTCTCTCCTCCGCTCCCTTTCTGCAGTACGTATCATCCTTGCTTTGACCACGGACACATCCCTTGGGAGCTGCCTTGCTCAGGTACAAACACACCTCAGTGCCCAAGAGTTCGGGCTGTGTCTGGTTGAAGAGCCAACTACAAATCAATCCTAGAAGAGAAATAATTAAGGGCCAAGACAGGCGCCACTGGAAACAGTGTTTGTGTTGGAAACTTCATGGAATCCTTGACTGCTGTATGTCTGCCAGATAGCTGTAGAACTGCTTACAATTTTTGTTGTCAAAATACTATAATCTAGCCTGACGTTCACTGTGTGACACTCATGGAAGCTAGACCTTCCGTGTGTTAGTGGATGTTGCCATTTTGTTTAGACTTAACACAGTGCAATTAAAGGATGATTATTGTGGTTAGTGTTGGTCGCTTTTTTTTTTTTAAGACTAGCAGATTTATTCATTTATAAATGAGCAAAAAATCCTTTAGGAGAAGCAGTTTTGTAAAGGTTACGTGGAAAAATTACTAATACTGGCCAGGCTTGGTCAACAGGTGGTTTGTATGTGGGTATCGCGAGCGTGGGCAGAGTGGTGGCAACTGGGGGTGGAAGCCACTGCTTGCCTGTGGTATCACCGCTGGGTTTGTTGCTACCGCTTTCCTAAACCTTGTGTGATAGCTGGTGAGTGCTAGTGTTGCCTTTCTCACGTGGCTGCCCAGCAGAAGGCAATGCCACGGTAAGGCTGACCTGGGGAGGGCGAAAGGTTTTTCTGCTGCGGAGCGTGGGTAGGGGCTGATGGCCTCTCTGCGGGCATGTGTAGTGCTGGTGGTAGGCCCTGACGTGGGGAGGGGGCTGGCGTAGCTGGGCTGGGGATGCGGAGGCTGGGCTCCCTGGGTGCATGAGCCAGCAGGGAGGTCGGGAACGGGGAACGAACTACAGCTGTTTGTTTCTGCTGTGCTCAGGGAAACAGCCCTCTGCTTACATTCCTGGCAAGTTAATAGGATCACACCAGAGAGTATACCTGGCTTGGATGACCCATTTCTCCTCCTGGAGTAAACACTCCGTTTCGGGCCCAAATACCAGCTAACTGCTTACACCACCGCGTTCAGTGCGGTTGGTGCACGGTGTTCAGTGGTGCATGGCTGAACTTGGTTAGGAACAGCGGGTGAAGTGTTCTTGTTGCTTTCCCTGGCAGTTCTGCTCTGAGCTGTTGGGCCTACAAACTGTTAACAGCATTAAGATGGTAGTAGTGCTCGTTCTTCTCTAACAGACCTAAGTGTTATAAGATGTTGAAGGTGAAGTTCAGAGAATCGCCCAAGTGCAAAAGCCGGCTTAGTAATTCTGAAAATATTATGAAGAATTGTAGTGTAATATACACAGATATTTACATATCTGTTTAATTTGAAGGAGAATACACTTGCTTAGGAGTCAGCATGGAGTGTTTTATTTTTGTAAATTGTCACAAACAGTCTTTATGTGAAAAATACTTTCATTGAAATACTACACAAACCCTGTTCCACAGGTAAAGGTCTCAGCCCTGCCATGAGAGCACAACAAGCAGCACCTTCCTGGAAAAGCCCCGTTGTGCAAACCTGGCACTGTTTGTAACAACCTGTGGAGATCGGTGTTAAAATCTTCACAAAAATTACTTTGCTTGAAGTAGGTTTTTGTTTTAAATCTTCCTTATGTTCTCATCATTTTTTACATGAGACCTCATGATTATCCCATGAAAATATGCTCACTACAGGCTGTTTTCCCTCTGTTTCAAACAGTTACTGGGAAATCACGTGGAATCATCTGATTCACAGACAACCTTCAAAAGAGTGTTCAAAGCTGTTTGAAATGATACTTCCTGCTACTTAATCATCATATAAAACTTCCAGTGTTACTCTTGTAAAATACTGTAGGGAAATAGAAAAGGCAAATATGTCTCCCTTTTTCTGAGTGGGACAGAAGTAACTTCTTTGGTGTCTTCAACGTCACAGTACAGCTCAGCTTGTACACAACTGTGCAAAAAGTTTCTTCTCAGTCTCTCATGACTGAGAATGAGCTACTGTCTCATTCTCTTTAGAGAGATGTCCACAGTCAAATTGCCTTCCTGACCTGAATCTTTGAATTGTGCCTGGCATACTTTGCTTTTCAGAAACCAAATCCTTACCACGTCTGATGAGAGGATGGCTGGTAGCTTGAGAAACGCTGACATATTTTATTGATGTAGTATTTGACAGCTGTTAACTAGTGAAACTAGAGATTGGTGTTCACTTGACTGAGAGGTATGCACCTGATACCGGTCATGGAGAACCCAATTAACCTCTAGTCTATATGTATTGAATGAGCAAACTGGCAAAAGGACTGGGTTACTGGAAATTGTCTGCAATTAAACTTTCAGATAAAGTTGGTTGATTATTTTGCTTACCCAGGTGGTCTTTCACTATCATGTATGGGACTTATCCAAGTAAAAGAATATATATATCTGCGTTACTACTCATAGTTTCTTCTTGGGGATGATTAATGTGTATCTCTGCATTCTCACCACTGAACTGATAATAGTGTATGGGTTTTTTTGCGCGGCACATGCATACACCTTGCTGTTGTTGGAGAATAGCTCTAGCAAACTGGTACACACCTCTTGCATTTGCTGCTACCCCACCCCTCTACACCCCTGTTCTCTCTCCATTAATTAGCGGGAGCAACTAATGCTCTTGGGATTGACTCTTCATTGAGCATCTGTGCAGTAATCGATAGAGGATACTTTCCAGGGGGCATTCTGGTCAAAATTATCTGCTGGTTGAAAGAATATTCATTATTAAAAAAGCAAAAGTCTGTTAAAGTGAACGCTAACAGTTATGGGAAACTGAAGCAATTGCATTTTATGACAGTCTCACCTGCCCTCGGTAAACTGCATCATGGGATGTTGCGAGTATTTCTTGCCTGTGTGGTATTTTAACTATGCTGGCTGTACTTCGGAGAAATTGTGGGGATTTTGCTATTTAATGAACTGTAATGTTACTCATCTTTATCAAAAGACAGTCAACAGGACAGCCTGTTACGCTTATGTGACTTTATATAATGAAAAGTAAATTAATCAAAGTCAGTAAGATATTTTTTATGAGATAAAAACATTGCTGTGGTAGTGTAACCAGCTTTTTTTAAAAACATATTTGATGGTGTTTCTATGGTGAGATTTTCTGTTTATTGGGGAAATAGTTTTTGTGTTTTTGTTTTTTTTTTAATGAAGATTAATTTATGCACTTACTTGGTCTGAATTATTTACCTGATGTTACTTGTACTTTTCTCTTTCAGGAAATCCATGACTTATTTAAAGATTATGAAATCAAGTATTGCTATGTGGACAGAAATAAAAGAACAGGTAAGAACTTAAAATCTTCCAGTGTCATGTATTTCAATTCTGTGATGAAACTAGTGAGGAACATCATTTGCTATGTATGAAGTCATCAACTTCTCTACTGTTACATAGCTTGATTGTCCCTCAGAGCCTTTTTTGGCTGCATAGTTTGTCACCCATTGAAGCCAATGGATAGTTGGAAACTTTACTGATGTCAGCCAGAAGCAGATTGTTCTGCTATGATATCTCTTGGGTGTACGATCACCTCCCTGCTCCTGCTGGCTGCACTATTCCTGATACCAGCCAGGATGCCGTTGGCCTTCTTGGCCACCAGGGCACACTGCCGGCTCATGTCCAGGCGAGCGTCGACTAACACCCCCAGATCCTTTTCCTCCAGGCAGCTTTCCAGCCACTCTGCCCCAAGCCTTTAGCGCTGCAGGCGCAGGGAGGTGATCGTCCCCCTGTACTCGGCCCTGGTGAGACCGCACCTCGAGTACTGTGTCCAGTTTTGGGCCCCTCACCACCAGAAAGACATCGAGGCCCTGGAGC
>VWZZ01001617.1:226385-251386 GCA_013399095.1 Psophia crepitans | reverse complement strand
CGCCAGCTCCCTCAGCACCCTCGGGTGGATCCCATCCGGCCCAATGGACTTGTGGCAGTCCAGGTGGAGCAGTAGGTCTCTAACTGCTTCAACCTGAATTGTAGGGGAGTTTATTCTGTTCCCTGTCCCAGACTTCCAGGTCCGGAGGCTGAGTACCCCAAGGACAACTGGTCTGACTATTGAAGACAGATGGACAGAAGACATTGAGAATCTCAGCCTTCTCCTTTTCCTCAGTAGTCATTTTCCCCACTGCATCCAGTAAAGGATGGAGATTCTCCTTGGCCTTCCTCTTACTGTCAATATATTTGTAAACACATTTTTTGTTTATCTTTTACTACCGTGGCCAGGTTGAGCTCATGCTGGGGTTTAGCTTTCCTGATTTTTCCCCTGCATATGCTAGCAGCTTCCTTGTACTCTCCCCACGTTGTCTGTCCCTTTTTCCAGTGGACATAAACTTTCTTTTTTTTCCTGGAGACTCAGCAAAAGTTCCCTGTTCAGTCACACCAGTCTTCTTCCCCGCCGGCTCACCTTACGGCACACAGGGACAGCCTGCTCCTGCACCTTGAAGACTTCCCTCCTGAGAAGTGTCCAGCCTTCCTGGACCCCTTTGTCCTTCAGGACTGACTCCCAAGGGACCGTCCCTACCAGCATCCTGAACAGGTCAAAGTCTGCCCTCTGGAAGTCCAAGGTAGCAGTTTTACTGAGCGCCCTCCTGACTTCACCAAGAATGGAGAACTCTACCATTTTGGGGTCACTCTGTCCGAGACAGCTCCCGACCACCACATCTCCCACCAGTCCTTCTCTGTTTGTGAACAGAAGGTCTAGCGGGGCACCTGACCCTGTAGGCTCACTAACCAGCTGTGTCAGGAAGCTGTCTTCCACACACTCCAGGAACCTCCTAGACTGCTTCTTCTGGGCCGTATTATATTTCCAGCAAATGTCCGGGAAGTTGAAGTCCCCCATGGGAACGAGCACTGGCAATTGCGCTACTTCTGCCAGCTGCTTGTAGAATGCCTCGTCCATCTCTTCATCCTGGTTTGGCGGTCTATAACAGACCCCCACCAGGATGTCCGCCCTGTTGGCCTTCCCCCTGATCCTTACCCAGAGGGACTCGACCATATCATTCCCAGCCCTGAGCTCTACCACATCAAAATATTTTTACAGGTTTGAGCTGCCTTCTGGTCTTCTATGGAGTACAGACATGGTGTGTGATGTGGATCTCCCTTCCCCAGAGCTGTGGGCCTCTTCTGTCTGTCTGTAGCACCATGATGCAGAAGAGATATGCTGGGTGTTACTGCTCCCTTTTTTCCCAGCCGTGGACACCTTCTGTGTGTGTGTGTTGTATCTTGACTTTGTAGAGTACGGTGGGTGTGTTGGAGCCTCTAATTCTTTTCTTGCCTGTCTTGTCATCTGGTAGTCTTGGCTGGCACAGCCCTTTTTATACCTCTCTCTGGCCAACCATGTCTGGCACCTCACTGTGACTTTGACCATCATGAGTATTCTTTGGATGGTGACATGACCGTGACATTACCAATGCTTGTGCTAGGGTCTCCTTTGGGGCATAGCCCTTGGCTCTGCCCATGAGAGGTTCGTGGAGCAACCTGTGCCCGTGGTTTTGCCAAGCTCCTGCAAAACCAGGACGAGGTAGAGGCAAGGACTGTCTTTTTTGTCCTGTAAAGCATTGACAGCTCTCCATCTGAGTGACGAAGTGAGAGAGGACAGGAGCCGTGGTCTGGCTATGTCCCTTTCCAAGAGTCTGGCTGTAATTCTCAGAAGAAACAATGAAAAAGAACTCACCCTCCATCACTATGGGCAGCCCCAGCCCCCTTGCCTTCCCCTCCATGTCTGCTCCTCTCAGCCCTCGCTCGCCTGCCTTATCATCTGCCAGTCTGGGCTGGTTCAGTCCTTTATGTATCTGTCACCACCCCCTTTCTGACATGGACAAGCAGTCTGTTGGCAGTGACGTGGCCGTGACATCACCAGAGCTGGTGCTTGGAGTTGTGCTGCATCCGTGCGATACTGCTTTTTCAGCAGTCAAGTGAGAAGGCACTATTAAATAAACAATAACATGAAATGGAAAACAAGAATTGGTAGTGCTTAGGAAGGAAATGAAGTAGTTGCTTGATCAGTGTAAAGAAGAGCAGCTCAGCAAAGATTGAAAGAGCATTAAAAGCAGCAGGTCCTACCCACTGCCCTGTTTTAAAGATTTGGGTGGTACTTGCTGGTGAAATGCGTGGGTTTCAAGACTATTCTGGAAGCCACACACTTGTTGAGTTTTCTGAAGGTGATCTTTCACATCTTTGAGGTCATGTTCCAATGCCCAACCCAGTGCCCACAAGTGGATTGCAATGCTGAGGGTATCTCCAAGTGAAGAGTGAGACTCACTCTTTCTCTGAAATGAACCAAAGTTTTGGCCCAGGACTGTCCTGTTCTGTGCACTTCAGTACTCACTGGAAGAAACACATGAATTAGCTTCTATCTGCCTCATTCACTGCAGACTTTTAGATCTTCTTTAATTCACAGGGTATGAGGCAGCTGGTGCCAACTGAATCACAGGAGTTTCCCTCTGAACATCAGGAAACACTTATTTAACTGTGAGGGTCACCAAGCACTGTTACAGGTTGCCCAGAAAGGTTGTAGTCTCCATCCTTGGAGATACCAAGAACCTATCTGGACGTGGTTCTGTGCAGCCAGCTCTGGGTGGCCCTGCTTGAGCAAAAGGTTTGACAAAATTTATCTCCAGAGGTCCCTGCCAACCTTATCCTGTCTGTGATTCTGTGATTGTGTGAGATGCTTTATAGACTGCAGACTCAAAGAAGGATGCTGTCTTCAAAGAAATTCAGTAGAATCAGTGGTGTGTTGCCTCCAGTACAAAACGTAATTACTTTTTGTTTCCCAAATGTAAGATTTTGGTGGGTTACAAGTAGTGAGGTTGTGTGTATCTGTGTTTCTGTAGTCACGCTTTGAGTTAATTACTCATGATGTCCTGTTAATAATGTCAAATTTTAAAATACATATTGCAGTGTATGTGTCTAGCTATTGCATTTCAGGGTAAATACCAAACTTTTATTTTTCCTGTGAGTTATGTTGGAGGGGGTTTGGGGGGAGGGAGAGGTATCGTAATTACCTCTGTAGCTGGAGAAGAAGCTGTGGTAGGTGATGTAACTTGTTTTGGTCTCTTACAGCATTCGTTACTCTGTTAAATGGAGAGCAGGCTCAAGACGCAATTCGGAATTTTCACCAACATTCTCTTCGGGGAAAAGAAATATCCGTGCAGCTCCAACCAACAGATGCCTTGCTGTGCATTACTAATCTGCCTATTTCATTTACATTAGAAGAGTTTGAAGAACTTGTACGTGCGTATGGCAATGTCGAGAGGTGTTTTTTGGTCTATAACGAAGTTACTGGCCATTCAAAGGGCTATGGCTTTGTGGAATATATGAAGAAGGACTCTGCTGCAAAGGCAAGACTGGAACTTCTGGGGAAACAGTTAGATGAGAGCATTCTCTTTGCACAGTGGATGGATGTGAACCAGCTGACGACAAATCTTATTCACTCTAAGTGCCTTTGTGTAGATAAATTTCAGAAAGACTACGTTGATTCAAAAGAACTGATCCAAGCTTTCTCACTAAAGTATAAACCTGTTTTCTGCCAGGTATGTTGAATTTGTATCTTTTGGAAGACCATGGTCACGATTTAAGTAGCTCTGTGTTTGCATTTTCACTGCTTGCTTTCTTATCCTTCTATTTTTCATTTAAGTAGTGACTGGTTATGCATCTGCATTGCGATATATGATGTGGTACAGATGCTTTACTGGTGTGGGTTGGCAGTGATTGATCAGTGTCATCTGGGAATTCTGCAGACCATTCCCGCGAAGCGCCAATGAAATGGTTATAAGACATCCCTTCCTCATTTTTTATTGACAATCATTTTAGAAACATTTTAGAGAACTTTTAAAGTAAACAATGATGGTTTTATTGCTCAGTAAGCAAAGCCAGAGTGTGTGAATACCACAAGTGCAAGAGTTTAGATGACAGAGACTGTATATATGTATGTATATAATTAATATCTTTAAGAAACCCCTGCAAATATCTCATGTGATTTTCTCTGGCTGAGGAACATGTAGGCTTGGGATCTCATAGTTGCTGGACTTGCCAGTGGTAGAAGTGGTACCTTTTTTGGAAAGCTTGCAGGTACAGAAGAGGTAGAATCCCTACTAGCCTTTGCAAGTGTAAAGGTTTCCTTCTCGTCTTTGTGGCTTGTGAGATACTAGACCACAAATAAAATGTTGCTTGTAGAAGTGGTGCAGACCAGCGTACCATAAACAGGCAGTCATACGAAAGCTTTCTTTGTAGTCATGCAGTTGGGTATGTTTTCAGTTGTTTGGGCTTTTTTGTTTTTTTCCCTTAAGTATCTGGAAGGCTCCCCGAGGATTAGCTTCGGGGATAAGTAACCAGAGATTTTCAGTATCTAAGACTTGCAGGTCCATCAGGCTGTCTAGTCTGATCACCTGCAGGTCATCACGCGTTCCTTAGCACTCTTTTCAAGCCCCAGTAATTTGTAGTTGACTAAAGCACATCCTTAATTTGCTTGATCCAAATATACCAGGAGATGCCTAAATTGGAAGTAACTCTTGCCAGTAACTGCCCACCCCTTCTTATTTTGCACTTGTGTCTGTAGTTTAATGTATCTGGCTTAAGCTTCACCTCACTAATGACTAGATTGAGGAGCCTTTGCTCCCCAGTATTTTCTTCCTGTAAGAAGGTATTAAGTGCTGTAATCAAGTCGCTTGCTCAATCTTTGTTTAATTAGCTAAACAGATTGATCTTTTAAAGTCTTTTACTTCAGGGCTTTTTTCCAGCTGTCAAATAATCCAGAGTCTGTTATCAGCTCCCCCAACAATCTTTCAACATTCTTTTAAAATTCTGAAGTCTAGAGAATAACAGGCTGCTTTGATAAGGATGGTTTGCACTAACAGTATTCTACTGTGCAGTTAGAGGCACTTAAAAATTGACTTTTACCTTCTTTCTTAAATCATAATGATACATGAGTCACTCTTGGTGTAGGTGGGGAGGGTCTATTTGTGCATGCATTAGATCAGTAAATGGCACTAAATCTGTGCTTCTATAAAATAGAGGAATTAAACAGTATGCTTTTGAATTAAGAAATAGGCAGCCAGTCAAAAATATATCCAAGAAAACATTCTTGGCACATTCTGATATTGCCTCTCACTTGTATAAACACACTGTGTAATAGACTAACAGGTAGATCATAGAAGTATTGTAACAGAAGAAAAATAGGTTTACTTATGATAACTTTGATGTATTCTCAGAGAGTAACAGGTTGACCATGAGCCAGCAGTGTGCCCTTGTGGCCAAGAAGGCCAACGGCATCCTGGGACACGTTAAAAAAAGCGTAGCCAGCAGCTCGAGGGAGGTGATCCTTCCCCTCTGCTCTGCCCTGGTGAGACCCTATCTGGAGTGCTGTGTCCTGTTCTGGGCTCCCCAGCTCAAGAGACGGGGATCTCCTGGAAAGAGTCCAGCGGAGGGCAACAAAGGTGATAAAAGGCCTGGACCATCTTCCCTGTGAGGAGAGGCTGAGAGACTTGGGTCTCTTCAGCCAGGAGAAGAGAAGGCTGAGAGGGGATCTGATCAGTGTTTATAAATATCTAAACTGTGGGAGGCAATTGGATGAGGCCAAACTCTTTTCGGTGGTGGGTAGTGAGAACAAGGGGAAATGGCCAAAAACTGGAACACAGGAAGTTCAGCTCAAACATGAGAAAGAACTTCTTCACGGTGAAGGTGACGGAGCGCTGGAACAGGCTGCCCAGAGAGGGTGTGGAGTCTCCTTCTCTGGAGATATTCAAGACCCGTCTGGATGCCTACCTGTGCAGCCTAGTGTAGGCCACCTGCTTTGGCGGCAGGATTGGACTCAATGATCTCTAGAAGGCCCTTCCAACCCCTACCAATCTGTGATTCTGTGAATAAACATGTGATTTGTTTTCAGTCCCATTTCCATGGGGCATCCAAAAGGTACTTATTCATAAGGGAGGCTCTGCCTCAAGGGGTGACGGGGAGAGGCAGCAGAGGTGCTGGTTGAGATGTAATGGAGCAGCAATGGAGGTGAACCCCATGGGCTAACGGGAGAAGCAGCCCTCCAGAGAGGGAAAACATGAGGGTGGAGGCAGGTAAACAAGTAATTCAAATTTGAATTGAAAAAGGGAAGACAGTGGATGAATTCTTATCAAAATAGTGCTAATTAATTATGGTTTCATGAGAGGTGACCTAAAAATTAAATACAAAGAAAAAGAGGAGGAAGACCCAAAAAAGTGTGGAAAAAGCAGGGAGGGGGGTGAGATGTGATGAGCATAAGTGGAAAACTAGGAGAGGATGGGGTAGCAGAAACCTGGGTGGGGAGGGAATTTCAGTGAAGAACAACCAGAGGTGCCTTGTCTGGAAAACTTCTCCTGGAAAAATGGATACATTTCAGAACGACAACTAAAATGTTCATTCACACTCTTCTTATTTTCTCCCTTCATGAGTACAGTCTCTCTCTTCCTTCCATTTCCTAGTCTTGGATGGTCCAGCCTTCACACCACTCCTGCGTTCAGATTGTCCCTTCAGTAGGGTCATGTTGGCCATTTTGCCCATCTCCTGCTGTGGCTTCTTTAATGTAGCTGTCTTGTGCTGCTTTCGTGGCTTAGTTCTGCTGGGGTAACTCTCTTGCAGTATTTCATCATGTAAATGCAATATTTTACCTCAAATCCTTAGCTGAACTCATGAAATAAACTCTCGTTTAGTTCATTTTGTTCCAAAGTTACCATTTTCTGAGATCAATTTGATTTCTCCTCTATTGATAATAAGCGTTCCGTCGAGAAGAACTGAAGCCAGATACTTAAACATGGATCTTAGTAAAACGGCATTTCCTAGGACTTAAAGGAATGTGTTTTGCCCTTTGCTTCAACAAAAGGGACCAGAAAACTTCATTTCTTTCTTACGTCAACCTTAACTTGTCACTAGGAGGTCTCCACCATTCTCTAGATAGGGACAGAAAGCTTTTCTTCAGTACCTGTTTACTTGGGAAGTTTAAAAATTCCTGATCCGTTTGCAGGTATGTGTTTGCAGGTATGTACCGAGTGCTGGTAGCTGCACTTTCTACATGTTAAGGGAATTTTTAACTGTGCATGAAACTACAGAAAGTTCCATAGCTGCAAACCATTCTTCTCACAAGTTCTTTGGGTCTTTACCATTGCAGCTAAACTGATGTCAAAATAAAATATAGCGCTTCTACTCGTAGACACACGCACACATATGGATATAAGTAACATATGTGTCTCTATGCTTTAATATATCTCATCTTATATATCTTATCTTATATCTTATATGCTTTAATATATTATCTATGCATTAATATATCAAAATAGGTGTGTTCTCCAGAGCTCTTCCCAGAGGCCAGTCTTTTAACAGTGGCATTAAAGATCTGACCACCCTCTTTTTCTTCAAAATCTCTGATATTTGTATTTCAATTGTCAGTGTAAGTTTGTGGGAACTAATAGTTGGGAGTAGGTTGTTTTTATCCAGTGAAATCTAGAGGAGATTTCCTCTCTTCCACATCAGAGCTAGTATCAGTATATCATTTCTGTTCATTTTGGGACCAGAGATTTTTGCCTAAGCTTCATTCCCTCCCATCTCACCCTTTTTTTTGTTTGATTTAAATCTGCTCATTCTGCTATAAAACTCTGCAAACAAAGGACAGAGCATTGTTTAACACGTAAGCCTGTTTCCAGTCTGCTTGATTGATCAGTCTGGCATCTTCTCTTGGCATTAATTGCAACCACGAACTTCATATTCTCCTAAAAGGCAGTATGTATCAGTGGAATTTGCATTGTTACATGTTTCAACAACTATCATGTAGTCTGAATGGCATTTTTATTCTTGTAGGCTTAAAAACTGGATGATAAAGAATTTGTAATTCTTATCCTACCAAAAAAAAATAAATTATTGTGGCATGCAGCTGTATTTGCAATTTCCTTCTCGTTCCTTCTATATTCTGAAAATATGTGCTAAATATGTTTCATAGCTCAGGTTCTCTGTGAGATTAGATTGAAGTGAAGACGGTAAATAAAGTAGATAGAGCATACATGCCAAATACAATATGAAGCTGTGATATTCAACTTGTATCTAGCACCTTTGAGAAAGAAACGTACTGATTTGGGTAGACATTAACATAGAACGTCTCACCTTGAGTACTGTGTGCAGTTTTGGGCACCACAGTACAAGAAAGACATAAAGCTATTGGAGCGTGTCCAAAGGAGGGCAACTAAGATGGTGAAAGGTCTGGAGGGGAAGACGTATGAAGAGAGGCTGAAGGCCCTTGGTTTGTTCAGTCTAGAGAAGAGAAAGCTGAGGGCAGAGCTCATCGTGGCCTACGGTGTCCTCATGAAGAGGAGTGAAGGGGCAGGCGCTGATCTCCTCCCTCTGGTGCCCAGCGACAGAACCCCAGGGNATGATTCTAACTGTTGCAAAGTAGGATAGGTGAAAATATTGCAAGGCAGTTCCTGAGATTCTGCATTTTGTTCAGGGTATTGTGAAATGTTGTTGTTTCAGTTTGCTCAGGATGAAGATAGTTACATTGGTAACTTTGCGGTGGTCGAGTATGAAACTGCAGAGCAGGCTGAGAAAGTACAAGAAGTCACCGACGGCATGACTATCAAAGGGAAGAGAGTCCAGGTGTCGTACTGTGCTCCGGGAGCGCCGGGCAGAAGTACGTTAGCAGCACTTATAGCAGCGCAAAGGATGGTAAGATGTTTGCAAATCTGCTTTCAGAATGATTTTGATACACCTTGAGCGGCCTGGGTTGGGTCAGAGGGATTCAGCTGCTTTGCATTAGGAAATGGAGCAAAGGTTTTGGAAGCATTAGCCTTTTTTTCTTTTAATCTGGTCAGCCCAATTCAGTCTCTTTCCTAGGGAAAGCATGGCCGTATTCTGCAAGGAGGAAGGGTAAAATATGGCCATAAGATATAAAGTTGTACTTATGTAGCTCTGGGATTTTAGTAAATTAATTTTCTGTATGAGAAGTTGTTCCAGTTCAAAACAGAAGTAACTGTAAGTGGAGTCATTTAACAAGCTAAAACTTGGTTTAAAACAGAGAGGCAAGAAACTGTCAATTTTAAGATAGATTTCAAGGTAGGAGAAATAGTTTAATTTCATGCTTGATACAGAAGAAAGCTTTTTACACCCACGTGTCTTATCAAATCATTTCCTAGAAAAATGGATGTGATAAGTGTTACATGAAGCTGTCTTAAAAGTAGAAGCAGAACAGTCTCATTACTTTGGCTGGCTTTGGCCCACATCTTGATGAAAGAGATGAGTGGTGCTATTGTAAGATACTATGTGGCAGTCATGTGAACAGTGCCTTTTGTAGTCTCCTTTATTGATAACACTGTCTTGGTTTAAGGGAAAAAAAGAAATGTGTCTCAGGAAAAATGTTTCGGGGGAATAGTTTGTTAGGTGTTTCATCTGAGGGAGGAGCACGGAAAGGAGCAGTGAACAGGAGCAAGAACGTGTTGGGATTGTTTTCTGTGTGAAATGAAATCTTACCGTCGCACGAGTTTGAGGGATTTTAATGTATTCTTTAATTTCTCTTGGTTCTAACATTTTTGTCTCTCTCTTAATTGGAGATGAGGAACAACAGGAAAGGCTTGCTTCCAGAGCCAAATCCAGTGCAGATCATGAAAAGTTTTAATAATCCAGCAATGCTGCAAATGCTACTGCAGCCCCAGTTGCGTGGACATGCTGTTAAACCTGGTAAGTTGTTTTCAGACAGAGTTAAAAAAAGAAACCTGTCCTTGGTCATACAAGGCTTTCGGCAAAGGACGGAAGCAGGAATACTGTTTTAAAATCTGTGCAGACACTTTTTCAGTGTTTTTGTGTAGACACTTCCATATTTTATAAAAGCAAAAGCAAGAGGTGGATTGCTACGCTATTTTGTTTGGGTAAAACTTAACGTTAACTAAAAATGTCCTCTGTGGTCTCATAATGGTTTATTAGAAATGGGTTTAAAACGATCTGCCTTTTGCAGGCATCATTAAAATGGCAAGTTTGAATCTGATTCTAGATCTGAATTTTACAGCCTGAGTCTTTCTCCTATTGATTCCAAAGTAGATAATCATTCACTTGGATGCTACCATAGTCATACACAGCATTTTGTAACGACATTAGCCAAAAACATTTCTCTGTCTTCTCATTAGGATGTATGTGAATAAACTTATAAAGCCCAATCTTATCACATCTCAAATGGTGAAAGTATTTAGGAACAGGAATGAGAACAGATAATTTGAAGAGTCAAATGGGGGGCACTTAAGTGTTTGTGATGTAATCTACTGACAGAAGATACACACAGAAGTTGTGTGTGAAGTGACCACTTCAGTGAAGATATACTTTAGCTAATGCTGACGTTTCAAAGCGCTTTCGATAACGCCGTGGGCTTGCAATCAACTGCAGGCATTTCTGCATGTTTGAGTGAAACCCTCAGTTTTAGAGGAGGGCCTTGAGAGTACATCTGATCTCTCAGATGCTGTTAATTGCAGATCAGAGCTGGGTGGATTGAAAGGTTTTGTTGTAGTGACCTTCAGTACACTGGGAAGTTTCATGGATCCCAAATCTAAAATATATAGAAATAAGTCTTATTAGAGATGTTTACTTGCCTAACTTATAAAACCCTGAACTTTTTCTTGTGTTTCTAAAGCAGTTCTGGGAGCATCTGCAGGTTTACCTCACCTTATAAATTCAGCAGTTGGCCCACCTTTTTTGCAGCTGAACAAAGTTCATCAGGTATGTGACAAAATAACTTTTGCCAAAGCAGGTATTTGGGGAGATCTTAGCATGGAAAATATTCTCAAAGTTTTAAGAAATTACAACTAAAATCAAGTGTTCTCGTTAAAGCTATGTTTAAGAAAAGCACTCGGTTATGAGATGCCTGTGGGATGTAAGAGCAAACCTTGCTTGCTATCCACAAGTGAGTTACTTCATCTTGACTTTTGATTTGCTAACACCTGCTGATATAGAGACAACTTGCCACTACTGGCAAAAAAAAAATCCTTTTTAAATTAGAGCTCGAGGAGCGTGGCGCATCCATTTCTCTTGGAGCTGCGCTACGCTTCCTGTAGAGACTTGAATTGTTTTATCTTTTTTGAAACCAACAAGCTTAGCATCGTTATCTTCATTTTAAAGCTTGCAGGGACCAAAATGTGCTGTATATGCCATAAAAAATAGTGATTTGCAGATGTTACTTCTTAGTCAAAAAACCCCTAGGTTATAAGCCGTTTAAAGTGTTCTCAGAGTATCTGTAATTCCAGATGAACACCAGTATTTCTGAAAGAGACTATAAAGGGTATTTGGGATGAGTTTACCCTAGAAACTGGAGATGAGAATAAGCTAGAGTACCACCCGCAACCAGAACTCCTCCCTGCAGCCGTGCACTTGGCCAGCAGCCTGCCTGGCCTCTGCCTGTGATTGAGGTTCTGTCAGAGATTTCTCCAACTCTGCCAGGAGCCAAAATTTGCCTTTAATATTCATGGTGGGGATTTTCATAAGTGCCTGTGAGCGACTGGAGTCAATCACTTAGACTTAGGATTTCTGATGTTTCAGAAATTCCCATTTAAACAATAAAATCCCCTTAAGTATTAGTTGTTATTTCTGCTGTTCTTTTGGCAAACACAGACTTAGAGACCTTAAAAAAGACCGAATCAAAGATACTCCTTATGTCAAGTTTATTTAGGTTTTCTGATATTTTTCTGCTAAAACATGAATAAATACTGAATAATAAATAAATGCGGAAATTCTAAATAAATACTGCTTAATTTTACCCCATGGAATGAGTTCCTTTTGTCCTGTACAATGAAAAAATACATTATTCTTTGTTTGTACTTCTTTTATTTAAATGACATTTTCAATTGGTGTATTTAGTTACTGCTTCTTCCTCTTCAGTCCTGAACAGTCTATGCTTCCTTGGAAGGCAATGTGACTGTTTTCTAATCACAGCTGGAGACAGGCATGTTTTACACAGTTAGCAGTGTGATTGATGATGATCCAGTGTGTTTTGGCTTAAGAGTGCCGCAGTCAAACAACTCAGTGTTTTCTCGTTAGAGAGACTTACAAGTCTTGCTCTCTTCCAGGGAGCTTCCTGTCATTTAATTAGCTCCGAGTCTGGTCTAATAGCCTGAATTTTATTGACAGTGATTTGATTATCCCAATTCCTTCTCTTAGGCGCATTTTTCTGTTATTCAGTGACTTCTTTCAGAGTATTCCCTAAAGCCAGAGAACCAGGTCACTGTTTTTCTTGTCTTGAAATTCAGTGTTGTCACAAGATAGAGGAACAGACAGCGGCTTGGCCTGACTCCCCGCTCCCCAGTCACACACTGATTCAGCTTCCTGTATATCTGGGGTTTGCTATTTTATATTCAAGGTTTTGTAAAGTAATACAATGAGAAGAAACAGTATTTTTAGGATGATTATGCCACAACACTATAAAATAATTGATTAAAAAAAAGACTCAACAGAGGGGAATTTGAACAAATGTATTATTCATCCAGTAATCTTTCAACTCCAGATATAGCACAACTTTTAACTTCTTTTAATTTCTCTTAGTTACAGTTATCCTGTGCCAAAATAATGCATTTTAAACTTTCTCAGTGATGTGTCCTCCTGAGTCATCCAGCAGTTCATTAAATCTTCATTAACCAACCTGATTTTCCGTTCTTGTATTTCTGAAAGTTTTGCAATTGAACTAACAGATTTTCTTTGTTGACTTAACCGAGTTTGGAAGGAACAGCCACTGGTATTGGTGACAGTAAATAGCCCTGGATAATTTCTACTGGAAATCACGAAGACAATTAAAATAGCAGATGCATACCTAATCTAGATACGGTCCTTTTTGTTTTATATTGCACATTTCTGAGTCCAGAAGACCATGTTATAGGCATAGAGGCCACATTATAGGCATAGAAGGTTTCCCTAGGAAATTCGACCCTACTACACACAGATTCAACCTCGGCTTGAAAACATTTGTGAGATGTTTTGCAGAAGGCTGCAAGATCTGCAAAGCCATGCACTGAGAGAGCTGCCTTCTTTTTGGGTTCCATCTTCATTGCTTGGTTTTGGTGATCTTTTCTGTATAGGAGATTTCCAAAAAATGAGGAAGGCTATACTCATCATGATTTGACACAGTCAGTGTCCCATATATCTGTTCTTGCACTGCTGTACAAAAAGATTTGTAGAGCAGCCTATGTTTTGCCTGGCAAATCATGCTCAGGAGCTGCTACCAGAAGGGCAGTTTCAAGCCTGTGTTCAGCTAGCATGAATCACAGCGTGGTTTTGTGAGCCAGACTGGACATAAGGTTTCTTTTAAGCCACTGTGCTAGCCAGATCACACATTGCTGAAGATACCAGTAGCAGAGGCTGAATGTGGTGCCCCAAAGTTGTTGACAGTGGCTCAATTCAGGTGGCAAACTGATCCAGAATTTTCAAATGAAAAATATTAATATTTTATAGGCTTTTCAAGTCCCAGTGCCTACAGATTGTCAGTTTTTTTAATGGCTTTGGAACAGAATTTCATGTAGGTAGTTGCCACTAAAAAAGGGGGAAAAATGCCTCTTTGAAAGTAAAGATACTGTTTGGCAACTCACAAGGGGTGAGAGTCCTTGCCAGTTACAACCGAGTCCTGTGACTCTATAGATATTTGGCAGAGATTGTGTTAGAATTGCAATGCAGGGCACAATGCAGCTGTTACCCAACAATGCAGTCCTTATTCATACAGCTCATAATCCCCTGAAGTCCCTCTGTCTTGTCTTTCTCGTTGGCGCTGTAGGTAACTCTCCTGTCTAGTCTGTCTGCGGAGACTTCAGACGCATTTAGCTTTCCCTGTTGGCTCGGGTACAGGGGCTGCAATGGAGTCTGGGTTGCGTTTGGCTCTCTTGAGCCTTTAAAAGCCATCAGAAAACATACTTGTGGTTGTGAGGTGTTTTGAGAAAAGGGCTAGGAGGAAGAGAAGTTAAAAGAACTTGAAATAACTTTCTATGAATGAAGCAAAAAATTTAGTTCAGGAGGTGGAGGAAATAGTTATTTTCCTTTGCTGTATTAATTCAGAAACTAATTTAAATTTCTTTAAGCAGCGTCATCTGAAAATGTTTCAAGAATGTACTGTTTTCCATGACTGTCAGCTAACACTTTTATTAATTCCACAGAGTTCGATTCTGGGGAGTACATCTAACTTACTGCTGCAGAGCCCGGCTCACCTACCATTGCCACAGCAGCAGCTGATGAAGATTGAAAACATTCAGGCTAATAGTGTAAGGTCATCACTTCATCTTCCACTGTCTTTGGGCCTTCTTCTAACTGCTAAAACAAATAATTTATTTTTTTTTCATCTTGTATAATTTAACAGTTTAGTGTATCTAAAAAGATTAACTGAATGTGAAAGTTAAAAGAAACAGCTGCAGGTAGATTATTTTAACCATTTACATGATTTTCTGTTCTTCCTTCTAGAAACCGGGATTGCTGGGAGAACCTCCGACAATGCTACTTCAGACGGTACTGGGCGTAGGGGTGATGCCACCAGTGAGCTCAGGCATGGGAACCCGTGGAGAAGCTCTCAAGTGTAAATGACGTTTTGCTTCATACCAAATCAGTAGAAAAGCTCAGCTTGAAATGACGCACCTCACTTTTTCCCGCGTGTAGCAAAAGCGATAGTATGTTTGACCCTTATCACTGCACAGCAGGGTGGGCGGAGAGCTGGACAGTAACGCACGTTATATAGCTATGCAGTCAGGCGAGGTAACAAGTTATATATCTATATGACCAACTGTAGCCTACTGGTTTAAGCAGGAAGCAGACTTGAAATATCTTGCCTGGCTTCCTTCAACTGTTTGTCAAGGAAGAAAGAGTACACTGTGGCATCGGCTGAATATTTGCACGTTGTTAAATATTCTCCTTGCTCAGTTACTACCCTTTTTAGTACACTTGGAATATGTTTTGATTTAGGACCAAAATCTGGGGGTTGTTTCAAAGCAGATAAATCTGAGTCGCTGAAGGGGTCCTGCAAATAGGTTTTTCGCAGTCATTTCATTAAGCAGTAGAGCTTTAACATCCAGCCTGTGACGGGTGTCCATTCTGAATGCAGATTTCTGTGCCAGTGACGCCCTCAATTTTTATGAGGGAAGATCAGTTGTGATAGTGCACCTTTCTCGTTTCCTCCACTGAGCACCGTGTATTCTGCAGCTGTAGGTGTGGCCTGGGTAATGGGAGTAACAAGGAGCAAGGAAAAGCTTACAGAGGGGGAGGGAGCAGGCAAGAAACCTATTCTGAATGTCTAGATTCTAATTTTGGAGAATACTTTGTAGCTCTTTTGTTTGTAAAAAGAATTTTACTCATGCTACTTGAGGTGGGTTTTTTTCCCTGTATTCCAATACAAGATCCTCTAGGATGCTGTTCACAGGTTTTTTTGAGAGTGACAGGAGTCACATATAGTAACTTATGATCACAGTGAATGTTTAGAAAGGTCAGAGTTTTGGGGTTTGGTTTTCTGTGTGGTGGTTTGGGGTTTTTTTTTTGGTGTTTTTTTTTAAATGGAATTAGCTTTAAAAGAGTTGTTTGCTCCTGGGATGGTAAAAGAATAAAAACTATTGTCAGAATCCAGGGTTCTGGGACAGCTGCAAAATAGATCTCTAAATGTTTTTCTCATCACTTAGTAAAAACCACAAACAAAATGTACTGATAAATCTTGTCTAACAGAAAAGTTTCTCCATTTATGGTTGACTGCAGCATCTAATCTGACTCCAATTCAAACAGCAGCGGCAGCAGCAGGGATGGGCATGCTGCCATTCTTTCCGAATCAGCACATTGTTGGACAAGCTATACCAGGGCAAAATAACGCTCCGGATAAACAATCAACTACCGAAGCAGTTGTCTCGGGATCACAGCCTTATCATCAGACCTTAACAAATCTTTCTGCGGGAGCTTTGCGGGCTGGACATGCCAAACAACAAAATCAACTAAAAAGTACTGATACAAATTTGGGGGTAAGGAACAATGAATACAAATATTTTCTTTTTTTGTGCCTGTGGCTTTTCTCTTTTTTATTTATAACAGGCTTAAGAGTTAATGGCAACTGCTTATTGTAGTCTTCACTATAAAATTTGCTTGATCACAGGATCATTCATGAGACATTTTAAGGTCATTTCAGTTATGAATAATAGGGAGAGAACAATAATGCTCTTTGGTGGTCCAAATGAATTAACAAAGGAATCTTTTTACAATGCTGGAGGGGTTTTTTTTTCATGCTTATGCCTCATAGTATTTGATGATGAAATTATCTCAAGGGCAATGTCCCTTTTAAAGACTGAAAATTGAACTTGTGGTTGAATTTCATGACTAATCATGAGCAATGCTGGTGGTATGTAGGGCCTTCGGGTTTCCAGGTGGTGTGTGTATATATATGTGTGTATATATACGTATGTGTGCGTATAAATTTTCCATGCTTACTCTGTACCCTCCTAGCCATAGCTGACATATTCTTCGTTTGTATCAGTTTTTATATTTACTCTCTTGAAGGCAGGGGGTAGGAGGATGACGGGATGGGATTTACGTTGAACCAGGATGGTCCATCTTTTTCAGAAGTTTTCTCCTGTCGTTAACGGAATTTACTTATTTATAACATACATAAATACTAGTACATTTATGAGGAAACATTTTCTTAACTCAGATTGGATCTGTGTTTCTGTAACACATTTTCTGAAGCATTGCAGCGGTTAGATTATATTCAGTGTTGGTGTCTGCCTTTGTCAGACAGCTTTGACAGATTTGCTCCTACTTCAGAAAGTACACTTTTTAATTTTTAAATCGCTTTTTACTGTAATGAAATGGGATTTTACCTGTGTATAAATACACATGGGTAAAAGCCGTAGGGTGTACGTGTATACATGTATAAAATCAGTGGTTTATTTCAGCATTTCTTTTAGTATAAAGGAAATGTAATTAAACCATTAGAAGTCTAAGTAATTAATTTATTTCTATGAATGTTGTTTAGCAGGAAAAGTTCTTTTTTGAAACCCTAGTAGATGGTTTAATTACTTCCTTTTCTGCACCAGTAGACAGAAAGCTGTTTGCAAAAACTGCCTCCTTGACAAGGCAGCCGCAGTCTGTGTGCTGATACTGAACGGTCATACTGTCTGATATTCCTGCTTTTGCATCCAGATGAAGAGTTTCAGCACTCTGCAGAAGTTTTTTGTGTCTAAAAACGGTCTCGCTGTTTTTGAAAAGTTGTTGATTAATACTGGTTTACTGAAAGTAGTATTAATGTATTAAAATAATGGATTTTTTTTTTCCTTAATGGGCTTTGAAAAAATGAACACAGTAGATGTAGAGTAGAATACTGTCTAAACATCTTTGAGCTCTGTGTTTCAGCCAAGCTATGTAACTTGCTATAGAGTCTTTATCCTTATTTCTGGCATTTTTGTCTAACACAAGTGTCGTGGTTTAACCTGGCAGGCAGCTAAAACAACCACACAGCCGTTCACTCGCTCCCTCCGATCTGTGGGATGGGGGAGAGAATTGAGAACCAAAAAGTAAAACTTGTGGGCTGAGATAAGACAGTTTAATAGGACAGTTAAGAAAAGGATTATAATAATGTACAAAACCAGTGATGCACAGCAGAATTGCTCACCACCTGGAGACAATGCTCAGGTAGTTCCCAAGCCGCACCACCTCCCCGCCAACCCCCAGTTATATACGGAGCGTGGCACCATATGGTGTGGAATATCCCTGTGGGCAGTGGGGCCAGTGTCCTGGCCATGGCCCCTCCCAGCTCCTTGGGCACCCCCAGCCCTCTCCTTGGCAGGGCAGTGTGAGAAGCCGAGCAGTCCTTGACTGCTTGGCACCAACTGAAATATCAGTGTGGTATCAACATTATTTTCATCCTAAACCCAAACCACAGCACTCTGCCTGCTGCTAGGGAGAAAAATAACTGTCCCAGCCAAAAGCAGGACAATAAGCTGAGGGGACATGAGCTGTCAGCATACCCTTCCCAGTCCCTCACAGGAAAACACTTCTGGTGGTTTGGAGGAGTGAGTCAGTCCTGACACTTCATTTGCACTCATAAACATTTTCCCCTGTAAGTAAGGGCTCAGGAGGAGAGCCATTGGTGAGACGTGTTATAATGGCAGATTGCAGAGTGTCGTCTTGCCTGGCCGGGGTTCCTTGGTTCTTGATTTGCTTGTGACTCTGGGTGGAAAGAATTGATTGTGTCTTGGCCATGTACTTAGTGGTAACTCCCTGCATCTGGGGTCATTATCGTGATTGTGATTCGTTTACTTGAACGTGAAAGGTTTTCTTTTGCTTGTTTGTTTGATTTTTAATACCCTTTAGTAACTTACAGTCTAAAGAGAAACATTCCTACAGAATTATTTGGCAAGAAAAAAGTGCAGGCAATGTCTGCATAGTTATCCCCACTATTTATTTTAAAACTTTCTGTGTTCCATTTTGTAGGGCTAAGCTTTTTCCAAATTCTGGCTGAGACACTTACCTTATTTCTGACAAGTGTATAAATGTAATGCAAACTGACCTGTCCAATTGTTTCACAGACTCCCTTGAAAAAACAGACTTCACTGCTAGGAGAACCACCAAAAGAAATTCGTCTTAGTACCAACCCCTACTTGAATTTGGCAAGCGTGTTGCCTGGCATATGTCTTCCAGGTAAGCAAACATTGAGCTGTTTTAGTTGCAAGTTCCCCTGACCAGAATGCGGCACGTGGTTACTCTGTTCGGCAGGTAATTCCAGAGACCACAACATTTATCTTTAATGAAATATTGTAGTCTGTCTTAAAATGGCAGTGTAACCTATCCATAATGTTTTATTTGTAAATGTTTGAAGTTAACGGACTTAACGATGTAGACAAACTTCTAGAAAGCCTTTCACTTATTAGTAGCACTGATTAATTTGAGCACAGCCTCATCTGAAGTAGCAAATTTCTGTTGTAACCTGAAATATTGCTAAACAAGAGCGCAGCCTAATTTGTGCACTTCATGCAAACGGTGTATTATTGTGTTACAAACAGCAATTGCCAGCAAAGCCTCTAGTCCACCGCAGCAGACCGGACTTTCGAACAACATCGTGGATGCTGCCGTGTCTCAGGGAACTACATCACAACATGCAATGGAAAATTATTTTAATTACTCTCAACAGCATGGGGAGTACACACAGGTACGTTGTTTTGCAGCGCTCTCTTCTGAAGCCTGGTGTGTCACTCAGAGCTCTGGCAGCAGGATTTTTGGCAGAGATCTGCTCAGAGATCCCTGCCATCGTTGCTCATTTTTTCTCAGTGTACTCTTAACGCGCTTCTTGGTACGCGTGTGGTCTGGTAGCCCTGCATGCAGTTGAACCTCATTGCCCAACATCATGTACCGCTCTTCAGCGATCCCTGAAGCTTTCCTACAGCAAAGCCCACCTTTTTCTTCAGCTTGAATCTCATAGGTCCTCTTCACTGGTAGTTTATCACTTTCAGTGGTACAGAGTAGATTGAGCGCAAACTGCACCTAAAGCCCCAACACATTCCCTGCTGCAGCGTGAAAACCGTTGAAAGATTGCTTCTTGAGAACCTGAATTCGGTGCAGTCGGCTGAAAAATAACTTCTTATGCCTTCTGGCTTGGCTTTTGTCTGTCTCCAAAACCATGAAGTTTTTCCCTTTCCCTTCCCAACTAGCTCTGAAATTTTCTTGAATTCTTGAACTCCAGAGAAGAGTGTGTTCTGTCTGTCAGAAGTTCCTGTATAGCTTGGGGAATTTTTGCAGTCTCTGCCCGCTGGTTTCACGTCACCCTGTGCCCGGTGATAGGAGCATGGCCCTTAAGGTGGAGGGCCGCCCTTTGGGAGTGTTTTGTTGTAGCACCAAGAGCAAATGCTGGGTTTCACAGGCATTAGGACAGTCTGTGAAATAGCATTTCCATATTTTCTTTAGCCCTCCCTAGTCTGTGTAGAAATGTAATTGCGTACAAAACAAATGTGAGAAGTGGATCATAGTGCCGTCAGGTAATCTGTATAAAAATCTTGAGTCTGTGTTGAGATGCCCTGTCCCCATCACCTCCCTCCTCCCCAGAATCTCCTGGTCTCTCCTATGGCAGGAACAAGCTGTGCTTCCCTCTCCTAGGCTGCTGGCGAGGAAATCTGTGTTGCCTCAAAACTCCTGGGGCAGAGCAGGGCTGCTGTGGGAGTCGGTTGGGTCTGGAGGACGGAGAGCGGGCGCACGGGTGGGCAAGGGGGTGGTTGTGTATTTGGAGGGTCTGGGCCTGGCCAGGAGGGGTGGAGGGGACGGGATTGCTGCCCGGCGTTTGCTGCGGCAGGGACTGTTGCCAGGGGCCAGACCCGTGGCTCAGATCAGATCTGGTGACAGTCATGGGTTAGAGAAGCCAGAGGTGTCCTGTGGGCCCTTGTGCTGTGCGTTTCGTGTGAGCGCTAACGTCGTCTTGAATATTTTGTTTGAATCTGATTACTGGCTTTAAATTCATTTTGATGTCTCCTGGAGGTAGTTCCTAACCCCAAGTCCTAAAAATACTCTCAAAAAAAAAAAAAATGAGTAGTATTGTGGTGTTAGTGTCATTGGTATTATCTTTACTAAGAGGAGGGACTCAAACGATGTCACTGAGGTGCGGAGATGCCACATGTCATCATTCAGCCGTATTTGTACTCTGCGTTGCTTCCATGTAACAGAAACTACATTGTACTCGCGTCCGCTGCCAAGGCAGTGGTGCCTTGTGTATCTTTTAAGCACTTAACGTAGTGCTAATGCTTAGTTTGAACTTTATCACTGGTGTTAAACTTTAACACTGATGTTATGATACTTCTTGGAGAGCTTTGCCTTTTATTCATTCTCATGTCCGGTGAGGCCGTGAGAATTGTTTTCATTTAAAGCGATCTCAGTAGACAGCTAATGGGAAGAGGTTTTTTCCTCCTTTATAGGAGGCTGTTCAGCAGTGGTATCAGCATTATGCTCAGGCATATAACTCTACCCAGGCAAGAATCGATGAATTTGAAAATGAAGCCTCTGAGGTGAGAAATAATTTTCTTTTCTTCCTGTCTCCGTTGGCTGTTTGTTCATCAGCTGTGAGGTGCTTGTGGACTCTGGACACCTGCTTTGTTTGTTGGTAGTGGCTGCTGCCGTCGGTACCGCAGAAATAAGGGGCTGGAGACTGTGGGATGAATGGCACTGCATGGTCACCTTCTGCAGGGCGTCCCTGCACGGTTACTCTCCAGGATTCATACTCACGCTTTTGATTATATCTGCCATAAATATTCCTCAGTCCGAAGTATGAAAATACTCCTGCCGAGAAAGAGCGCACCGCAGTGCTGTTTCCCGGTGAGCCTGTTGAAGGATTGTTTCTTGCCCAGGCTGTTACATGCCCAAGGTTGCTGTGACCAAGGGGAGCACACTTTCTTTTTTTTTTTTTTTTAAAGGAATTGTGTAAAGTAACCCATCCCCCAAATCCTACGTTTTGCTCAAGAAATTGCTGCATGCCTGAGCTGCTGTGAGTCGTACTCTTCTTTTGGCAACTGAGCATGACTCAGATACTTTCATATCTGCTGAGTGCTCATTACTATATCAAGTAAAAATGAATGATTAAACCTATTTTCTTTCAACTTCTGGTTTATCATGGATCTTATTAGGAATCTACAGGTGGATCTTACCCAGACTACAGTACCTGCTTGCAGGTCATGCCTGCGCTTTACAGTGGAGCCCAGGGATCATACCAGCCAGGCAGCTTGCAGCTTCCTCCACAAAACCCAGTAAATAAGGTGAGAGGAGAGACCGAGCAGAGTGGTTGCAGACGCAGCCCGAGCCAGCTGCTGGTGGAAACGCTTCTTATTTGTCTTCTGCTGCCACCGAGTGGACTTTGGACCCATAACAGGCCAAGGCAGAGCTTTTCCACTGCGCCCGTGCTCCTCAGCATCCCAAGTTGCTCAGGATCACCCACAGTTCCTGGTGGATGTGATAACTGAAAGCAGTGGTTGGGCAGGCGTGCCAGGGCCCCCCGGAGCCCTCCAGCACCCTGGAGACTGGGGCTCCTCGCTGCCCAAGCTACCAAAACCGCAGGCAAAGAAGGGCTGAAGGAAGCACATAGAATAGGAAGTGAACGGAGGAGGAGGAGGAGGTTGCTCACACGGGGTTTAGATGGGGTTTTTTTTGCCTGACTTGCGGATGTTTTGCAGTGAGTGCCTCTGGGATAAAAGCTCTGAAGTGGAGTTAGCAAGTCATGGCAGTGTCTGCGTTACCTACAGCTGCCACTTTGTGATACTGTGAACTGGGAGGAAAACCGTTTTAAAATGGCTTTCATTTGAAACACGTAACAGATGTCAGATGCAACCTACTCAGCCAGGCTCGTTGAGCAACGCTTCCTTGGTCTGTCACACCCAGTGGTCACTTGGTGTTCATCACTAAACGATGTGGGAGGGATGGGGAAATGCTGCGGAAGCAGTGAGGACCAGCTTAAAGGAGCCTGGAGTCTGGACTAACGGGGCCGGTTTAACACAGGCCGAGACGGTGGGGGTAAAAGCTTTGCTCAGTCTGAACAGAGGACTTCTCATTGCCTGAGTGCCGTAGGAGCCCTGAGGAATTCATACCCTCATGCTGTAGGTAAATCATATTGCTCCAGTTTTTATGGGTGAGAGAGACCTTAAAAGCCAGATCGTCGTCTGGTTTGGAGCAGCTGCCGGCGAGTATGTGCCGCTGCCTTTGTGAGCCCTGCCCCAGCCACGCAGCCGTGAGAGCGAGCGACGATAATCGCTCCGAGCGCTGCTGGAGGGACGCTGAGCTGGTTCTCCAGCCTCCCGCGCAGCTCATGCCGCCTTGCTCGGGGTCCAGGCGTGCCGAGGGGAGCCGTGGCTGAAGTCAGTGGTCACATCTGGCAGACCGTGGGGGTGCAGCCTCCTGCGCCGCTCTGCTCCGTCACAGCATCAAATCCCTTTGCTGTGCAGAGGTTAGCAGCTGGATTCGGCACACGATGCGCTGGCGTTCAGAAACTCGCATCTCAGGCTTGGCGTGAGATTCCCGTTTTTTGGAGATTTAGAAGGAACATGTGACTGCAGCAATTGGCAGCTCCTGGATGGGAGCCAAGGCCTGGTTGGAGCTGGCTTTGGCGTGTCTCGGGATAAAATGGCCAAGGCCTGAGCGCCGGGCCACGGGCCGTGCAGCCTCCAGCTGTGCGCAGCAAAGAACTGAGTGAGCTTCCCGGTTCCTGACAGCTCTGACAGAGCTGGAAACGAGTGACACTGTGATGAGAGCCGGAGGCTCTGGGGTCTGGGCTAACACCTTTCAGTGTATCTCCAGTCCAAAGGAGAAAGCGTGCCTGCGGAGGTGGTGTTGGACAGCTTGCTTGGAAGTTTGTCTTAATGTCGGCTGCCATAAAAGGCAGGAGGAGAGCGGTCCCTTGGCACAGACTAAACAGAAGGACGGTTTGCCTCCGCAGCGATGTGCCGTTCTCGTTCCTAGGATCAAAAGAGAAATCTCTGTGAAGAGAGCGCAGACTGGTCCCCACGAGGCTCTGTATGGGTTAAGTGTGTGTGTTTGTGCGTGGGCGCCCATGCGCTCGCTCTAACCCTGCAACCCGTTTTCTCCCGCGCCTGTGAGCTGCATTTCAGAGTTCGGGAGGAGCGCGGTCGGAGATTTGTGTGAACCCCGCAGCGGCGATGCTGCACTCTGCCACGCGAGCCAGGACGCGGCGGAGGGTTACCGTGTGCGTGTGACATCCCCATGGCTGTTAGAATTGGGGATGCAGGGGGACTAAAAGCCTTTCCTCAAGCAGATTCGTGTTTGTGATAAGGGCAAGTGCGCACTAGCAGGGAATTGGACTTGGCTGAGGGCAATGTGAGTGTTCAGCTCAGGGATGGGGGCTGGCACGGCTGTTCTACTGATTGAGTTAAGGAATTAGTCTCCCGGTTTGTGAAACATGTTAAGGTTTCTGAAATATTCCCTCCAACATGAAGCAAAAGCCCAAATCTTCTGATCTAGGAGCCAGGCTTAACCCAGGAGGGGCAGTGTGGTCGAACGGGATGTGGCGAGAGCAGGTGTAGGTGGTTGCTGCTTCAGGCTTTTAGAAGGTGGCAGCTGTTTACACCATTTGGTAATGAAATTAATGACCTTGTTAAGAGAGAGTGATCAACTCGCTGATCAGGGCGGTGGGTGCTAATGTGTGTATATAGCTTCTAGTGCTGTAGGGGCACTGGTAGCACAACATCCTGCTCTGATGGATCCTGGAGGGGAGCTGAACCTGAGCCTCGCGGACCAAGGAGTCCTTCAGTGGTGGGGCAGCCTTAGGTGACCTGTTCCCCCACCAGAAGCGCGAGGTGGGGGCTCTCAGGACTTTCCCTGTATTGGAGTGAGGCGGTTTACTTGCAGTCTTGATTAAAGAACCGTTACTGCGCTCTCCTTCACTTCAGTACTGCGTGTGAACTCAGGCCTGCGAGTGGCAGATGGTTACCGGTGCTCTGCAACACCAACCTGCTTTGGCTGGGCTGGAAGCCAGGTCCTTCAGCTGACTGCGCTGCTGGCTGTGCCAGGACAGTTGGACACATCCAGGGCTCCAGCAGAAATGAAAGAGGACCAAAAAGTGGCCCACTGGTGACTTTAAACCTGACCGTGGCTGGAGCTGCTGTGGCATTGCAGGGTAACAGCAAGGCCATTACACTACTGCTTCGGCACTGAGCATCAGG
Organism: Psophia crepitans; assembly: GCA_013399095.1. Taxonomy (NCBI): domain Eukaryota; kingdom Metazoa; phylum Chordata; class Aves; order Gruiformes; family Psophiidae; genus Psophia; species Psophia crepitans. The sequence continues at coordinate 226,635 of VWZZ01001617.1, read as the reverse complement.
CATGGGGCCACTGGCCCAGCCAGCCCTTTGCCGCGGCACCAGTGCGGTTCTGATCCGGTTGTAGGGCAAGGGCACAAACGCTGACTCAGGGGCTGGCTAGAGCTGGGCCATAAAGCCGAAGGCGTCGGGCCTGCGGCGTCGGTTACTGGCTCCTGGTTCTTGGTACTTCCCAGCCTGGCGCTTTATTTATTGACACCGTTTGCTCTGGATCATGTGTCACTTGTGTTCGGCTGCAAGTTGCGCCAGGGGA
>VWZZ01001617.1:197882-226237 GCA_013399095.1 Psophia crepitans | reverse complement strand
GTGTCGGTTGGACTAGGTGATCCTTGAGGTCTCTTCCAACCTTAATGATTCTATTCTATTCTATTCTTGTCCCTAGGTGGCTCCGACAAGAAGCGAGAAGCGAGGCTCTTCGTACCTCATCTCCTCCCCGGAGCCCGGCCCCGTGGAGTACCTCGGCCAGCAGGGCTCCACAGCACGTTACGCAGAATCCTCGCTAAAGAAGAAGCGCGTTTACTGAGACCGAAGTGATCCCTCCTGCCTGAGGGTGTGGGGGCAGGCTGCTCGTACCTCTGCTATTTATTGCTGCCTTAACGTCAGACAAATAATTCTTTTTTTTTTTTCCTGTGTGGGTTATAACTATCCCAAGAGGAGCGACTGTGTGTCGGGCACATTCCCGAGGGAAGGGTATGCATTGCCACCCGGTTAGCCGGTTCTCAGCAGTCTGACCTGCCTTCTGAAAGGATGGGACGGTGTTTCCTTTGGCGCCTGCCACGGAGCCTGGCGGTGGGCTGAAGCTGACAGTCACTCGGTGAGTTGGTAGCTTACCGGCCGAAAGCAATAAAACATGGAGAAGGGAACGCTGCTCCCTTCTCCAGTCCTCAGCCTGAGGAAGTTAAAAGATGAAGTCTTGATAGTAATTTTTTTTTCTTATTTTTTTAACTCAGAATGTGGGGGTTTTTTTCACTCTTCCTTTTTCCAGGATTAAGAGTTCTGCATTTACAGCCTTTGTACTTTTTATTATTTCTCTTAATCCTGGAACGGAGCTATACCAAATGTATTACCAGGGCCTCTGTGACATGTTCAATAAATGTTTGTTAAAAGTGAGCTGCTATACTGCGTGCTGCCTTGCAAGGTCCAATCTGATGTGACAGTGATACTCAGACAACGCAGTAACCTTGCTCTGCTGTAGGCCAAGCATCCACAGGTTTTCCTTGGCATGAGTTGTTCAGTTTGTGACTGCACCCATGTAGAACAGCCTACGCCGGCCCCAGGCCCGCGTGTCGGGACGCAGCCCTGCCAGCAGCACCTTGGGGAGGGGAGTGCTGGGAGAGGTAACAGGAGGTGGCAGAACCCCCTGCCCGGCGCAGAGCAGAACCATGGCTTTAACCCTGCCTTCCTGCGCGTCCCTGCAGGCACGTGCCGTGCTCCACAGCCCGCTCGAGCAGTGTCCTGGCTCCACTCCTCCTTACGCGTCACCTTTTGCACGTGGCTCTGTGTGGCACCACACAGACACTGGTCCCCGCGTTACAGTTATTTTTTCTTTAAAAAAAAAAAAAGCCTTTGTAATTTTAGCATATTCATTGAGCAACTCTGGCTAGAGGCCTTTGTTTCTGCTCTTAATCGCTGTAGCTGAAGCCTTAGCAGTTGTTACTATTGCAGTCAACGTTTGTGATGGCCAAGTTATGAGCCAGCCCTCTGGCACGACAGGGGGTGCTGCCTTGGCAGCCGGTCGTGAATTCATTTGGACTTGATTCACGGAGCGCTGGGGCCAGAACCCAGGGCCTTCGGGCTTCAGCTTCCGCAGTAAGTACGAAGCCATGGCTCAATATTGTTGTGGTTTTTTTTTTTTTTTAAAAAAAAAAAAAGGTCTTAAACCCTGCCTTCCAAGCTTTGTGCTGTGACTAGATATGTATTTTCTAAGATTAAAACACCAAACCACCCCACCCCCACACCCCCAATGCCAATCCTTCTCCCTCAGGGCCGGGGAGGCAGCCCAAGAGCAGCGCAGGGTGGAGGCGCCGCTCTGGGATCCACACGTGTGCGTTGGTCATTCACTTGTATTTCATTCAGACCGTTTGTATACGCAACTTTCTCAACTTGTTAAGCTTTTCAATGACAATAAATTGTTGGTACACATTTAATTTGGCTTTCTGTGGGAGCAAAACATCTCTGGACTAATTAATCATTTAACGTACAGAAAGGGTGGTTGGAGGAGAACGTGTTCTGCTCACCGTTCCTGCAGACGTGACATTTAAAAATTAAACAGAGGAAGATTTTTAATTAAAACAGATAATTCACATGGAAGAAAAAAAACTTTATTAATTTCTTTATATAAAGAGTAACAAAGTGCTTACAGACTTATATCGTGACATACAGAAAAAACAAGTAATACTGTAAAAATAAATCTGACCTCATTGCAGCTCATAATTACAAGTTTTTATATATATATATATTTAAAGACATCTTTCTTTTATTGCCAGAACCATCTCCTCAAAGCATTTTCAAAATCCAGGTGTGGCAGGAAAGCATTAATTGCCCAAGTTTAGGAGGTTTCCAGTTAAACCACTGTTTATCGAAGCCCGACAGGTTTACTTCAGGACAGGAGCAGAGTGCTCTCGCTTGCCTGGCTCACACCTCCAACGCTAAATCTGGTCCTGGCGCGCAACTGCTGGGCAGGGAAAGTCTGTCTGGGGTGGCGCTGCCCCTCCTCGGGGCGCTGCCCCCCTGCTCACTCCTCTCCTTTGAGGATTCCTCTGTCGGGGAGCGCTCCCCCACACTCTGTACACAGAGCCATTTTCTGTCCCCAAGGTGCATCGTTCATTCCCCCTGCACGTTCCACCGCACCGTAACTCGCCCGTGGTGCGAGCAGACGAGCCTGGCGTCATCTGCAACGGCTCCCTAACGGGCGGCGCTTCAGCGGGCAGAATCGTGTAACGGGGGAGGGGAGGGGAGGGCCGCGGCAGGGACAGCAGATACAGTTATCCAGAACCTGGGTTAGGCAGTGCCACGCGTAACGATACCTGCCCACCGTGCCTTTGGCTGCGGCTTTTTTTAACGTGGCAGTCAAGGAATTATTTTTTTCGTAAAATACGTAAGAGCTCAGAACTGGAGGTGGGCAAGATGAGTCAATTGTTTTTGTCTTCCCTGGGTTTTTATGCCAGAGTTGTTTTTCTGCTATTAAATTTTAAGTGCCAAATATATCTGTCAGCCAAACTTCTTTTTAAAACCTTCTCTAAAACCCCCACAGAAGTGATTCCGTTATCCTACCAAGTCATCTTTGGCTCACTAGATGAGTTACCAAGGAGTAAGCGTGCACAGCAGACTCAGTTTAAACGCCACCGATTGCACAGAGAGCTGCAGCAGTTTCTGACATCACTTTCAGTTCACGTTCATCAGGGCAGTTGAAATCGTGACGAGCCCATCACCAGCTAACGATAAAACTGCCTCGCAATAACAGCGGCAAAAGGAGTTGAAGCTGTTGTTCCTGCCATACCTTTTAATTAATTTGATCCAACTGTTGACTAAAATTAAAAAGGAAAACTGTTGGAAAAAAGACTCCTTTAACACATTAGCACAGTCAGAGTACAAATTACAGTAGTTAAAATAAAAAAACAAACGAGATTGCGGGCATTTATATTTTGAGACACATTTAAAGTACTGACAGTATAAAAAAAATGAATTACATTTTACTCATAATAGTTTCAAACCCGTGAATCAGGTTGTGAAAGGTTGTCCGTTCGTCGTGCCTGAATATCCAGCACTTCCTCATCAGCTGGTCCACCTGACGACAAACACAGAGACGTTTTGAAAGGCCACGTGAGACACTGCATCGGTTTGTGCAGTAAACGCGGGGAGCAGATTCTCACTACTGTGACACGAAGAACCCCGACAGAAACGGGCCTCAGCCACTGGTCAGAACGAGAAGGGGCTGTCACCCATGGGGTGGGGTGGGCGAAGGAACGGGGTGCGTGGGCCTGCCAGCACCAGCAGTGGATGCATCTCCCTGTCCTCGCACTTCGCAGCAGCCCCTGCGTGCTGCGGGGCTGGGGCTCCGGCAGCGGCTGTGGGTCAGCAGCCCGTCCCCAGGACAGGGTTTGCCCGACTCTGGCTGCGCATCGGGGTCTGCTAACCCAGAGCCAGCCGAGGTGCGTCTGGGTCCCTGCACAGCCAGGAACTTTGTGCTTCAAAAACCGGAACGACTCTGAGTGAATCTGACACAGAACCAGATCCTAAAGCAAAGCTCCTACTCCCTCTGAAGGGATATTGGGGACTTGGGAATGTCAACGTCAAAAACCATTTAAAAATAATGCTTAAAAAGCCAGGAAATGCCTTTTTAATAGCACACCTGGAGGTGTTCCTACCAAGGTCAGCCAGGCCTACGCAGCCATGAACGTGTGGTGCTTTTGCTGCTAAAAGTGCCCAAGGAAGGACACTGTTACCAAATCCACCCATTACCTCCTCCGGGCAGCCAGGCGGACGCGGCAAACGCTTTTCCTCTTGCAAGACCCGCACCAGCCGTGCCACCGTCATCTGTCCCTGCGTGGGGCCGATCATTTTCAGGAACTCCTGTGAAAAGAGCAGGAGTCAGCGGCGCATCCCTGGCCCCGCGCAAGGCCAGGCCCTTCCGATTTCACGTTAAGATGGAGTTTGAATCTCAGAACGAAGCGAAGGGTAGAGCCTGTCGTACAGAGACCGTGCACCATGAGAAAAGAGACAGTAATATCTGTAAACAGTGTTCCCTCACCAGGACACACAGTCACAACTCACACTCAGTCACCACAACTCTCTGCACAGGGTCTGCAGTGAAAGACAACCACCAGGGTTGTTTTCGTAAGATAAAGAGATTCATTTCACTGTCTTCTTTCCAATAATAAATTTAAAACCATCTGATTTCAGCAGCTTGAGCAGCAGTTTCTTTCAGAACCACTTACTGCCATGGGGCTGGACTCGGAATCGCAGTAGGTCAGCAGTTCATACAGCGTCACCCCAAAGGACCAGACATCCGAGGCGATATAAAATTTACTCTGAAGCAAACACTCCGGAGCGTACCTGCGGCGACAACACGGCAGCGTTAGGCGTTGTTCCGAGCTGCACAGACCTACTCGGACACGCACAACCCGTTTGCATCTGAAGGAAACCTGGAGGCACATCCTGCCTTTATAGAGTCCCTGTACCTAAACTGACGCGCCCACGGGGCTCGGGGTGCCCCGGACACAGTGCCCAGGGTACAACTGTTCCACAGCAACTCCTGGGAAACTGAAGGAGACCAAAAACAAGATCGTGGGAAAATGGACTGTGAAGCACCAAAAGAAAGAAACACAAGAGCAGAGAAGTGCAGTCTGCCAGGTGCCTCTTCCTTGCTCTGATGTTGTATCTTTGTTTAGGCCTCTTACCAAAACAGGAAAAAACTTTGGGAAGCCTGAAAGCCCCAGTCCGCAGGAGCAGAGACGTTACCCCGCTGCACAGTCTGGTTAGAGAACGAGTTAGGAGTTCGTACCAAAACACGGGGCTGTCGAGGTCGTCTTTGACGGTGTAGTACTCCTTGTCGGTCTCGATCGCTTTGGTGAGACCAAAGTCTCCAATCTTCACCCTGTTCTCGCTTTCAACGAGGACGTTTCTTGCTGCCAAGTCACGGTGCACATACTGACAGGAGCCCAAATAGTCCATTCCCTGAGAGAGAAGAAAGCCTTTTATGGGAGTTTCTCCAACACTTCAGTCAGTTTTTCTCCGACCTCCCCTTCGGATGCCCGCGTGCCGATGCTCTGGCCAGGCTCCCACAGCAGGCTCTCCCTCTGCTGGCACCTTCCACTTTTCTGACACCCCCCTTTAACCCAAGGGCTGAGTTTGACCTGCACACTGCGCCTTCCTCCCCTCTTGCCAACACACCCTTTCCAGGAGCTGTCCCCCCTCCCAACACCTCCAACTCTGCAGCAGGAACAGCTTCTTCCCACAGCAACCTGTCACAAAGGGAAGCTGGTCATTATTCCCTGGCTGGTCTTTGTGCCGGTAGCACCTGAAGCACGGGAGAGCCTGCTTTAGGATTCAGGTCCTTGGGGATAAAGCAGGGAGAATGGGTTTGTTCGTCAAGTAAGCCTCTCTCCCACCCCCCGCCCTTAAATTAAATACTAAGCTAATCAAAGAGAGGAGGGCAGGCAGGCTCTGGTGCCGGGCTCACCTTGCAGATCTGAACCGCGTATCTGAGCAGCTGTTTGAGATTGATTTTGTTCTTGTTCCGTGGGAGATACTCCTTTAGGCTCCCGGAAGGAAGAAATTCCATGATGAGTTTAATCCCACTTCCTCCTGAAAACGGAGCAGAAGTCAGTGTTTCACGTGCAGACACGCCGTTAGCGCAGCACTTTGGTACCGGCGCACAGCAGCAGGAACAGCGCTCAGGCACTGGGCTCACGCCCGTTGTCGGTCCCTGCACCGCTCCTGGCAGCGGTTGCTCAGCTTAAAGGTCTCGAAGTTTTCAAACACTGGCCTGGCGCAGTCACTGCTGCAAGGGCCAGACTAGAAGGCCCGGAGCCCCGTTCTGTGAATAACTGAGTACGCCCCAACGACGAGCTCTGCCTTCGACGAGCTCTGCCTTCACGGGGTGACCACCCGGCTGCAGCGGGCAGCTCGCTCCCGGATCAGCCACCACCGGCCTGCCCAGGGGCTCGCTCCTCCCGATGGGTGTGGGGAGAACATCAGCACGGTGCTCACACCCAGGTCAGCCAAGCAACGAATGGGCAGGAGGGGGGACGCGAGAGAGAAATTGCTGCTGCTTCCACGGAGACGAAATCTAAACCCGTAAGACTGAACTAAGACTGTTTCGCTTTTTAAAATGCTTCATTTTTGAAGGAAACCCCTTTTAGTGTGTACTATTAATATTCTACATGAAAATTTACCATCTTCTGTGCAGATGCCCTTGTATTTGACAATGTTCTCATGATAAAGATTCCTCAAGATTTCTATTTCCTTCTTGAGATCAGCGATGTGATTCCCTCCGCTCTCTGGCTTTAGAGATTTAACTGCCACTTGCTCCCCTGTGTTGTCGCCTTCTGGGTCGTATCTGCAGAGCTCAACCTTGCCAAAGTGGCCCTAATTGCACAAGAGAGAGACATGGTTATTCATCACAACCATAGTGCCACCGACGCCCCGTTTTGGCCATTTACGAGCCCCACCTGCCTGCTGTGACCCAGGAGGCACACGCAGCACAAACGCACCGTGTTTGGTATCCGACGTCTCTCTTACCTCTCCCAAATCACGGATTCTTTTCAAGAACCGTTTCTCAAACAGCGTGGGATCAACCTCTGTAAAGGGCTTCTTCTCCGAGACGATATCGGGATCTGGGAGTGGAAAAAAGTCCCAGGTCAGGCAGGTTCCTGGAAGGACACCTTGGTCTTGACACTTCAAGGCAGCCTTGCTCACGTCCAGCCTGCTGCTGTGAGCGCGCTTCTATCCCTACGGTCACAACCTTCCTCACTTAAATCCTGCCAACTCCTCGACAGGCATCTCCTTCCGTTTGTACCTGCTCATCTCCTTCGCTTTGTGGGTCTTCTTCCAGGTTCCGATTCAGCTTTCTCCTGACATACTTCCCACCCTGCAGTAGTCATTCGGCTTCTATGATTATTTGCACTAGGTACGGAAGTCAGGTTCTGCCCTTGCTACACACTGACCGCCTGTCAGTTGCTCCGTAGTACCTTTGTGAACCAGAGGCACCTGTGTCAATGCCCTGATTCGGTCAAGAGACTCCTACGGAAGTCTCCTGGAGCTCAAGTTGTGCCTTGAAACCAACTTAAGCTGTTGTTTAAAATACGGACCACTGAACGAAACAGCGGCTGCTTAATCCAGACAATCGGTAAGAATTCAACACTCGCATCCTATTTGCGCTCCTCTGTAGAGAGGGTCAGTCCCACTGCTGCAGGGACACCACGCGCTCCCGTCAGGACGGCCGTACACCCGGAGGAACGCTGCTGCACGGGGCCCAGCTCAGCTGAAGAAACCAGCCTGCCTTCTCCCTCCCTGATCCGGCCCAGAAGCAAACCCAGGCCTTACTTTGTTCCTCCAGTTTGTTGATGTCTCTCATGATTGCTCTGAAGAAGGGTCTCTGGTGGGGGTCATAGTTCATGCACTGTTTCATCAGGTCAGCGAGTTCCTTGCAGGATGGCGTTGTCAACACGAAATGCCCCCCGTAGAACCTCTCCTTCTGTAGGGCGCAAATGGAAACTCCAGCGTCAATTGTGGCTTTTAACTTAATTAAGTGTTCTAGGTCAGGAGATGGGACTGCTGGATCCTGAACTCACTGTGAACTTTTACTTAACTTTGCCAAGGAAATTCTCCTTTTCAGCAGTAGCTAAACCAGCTCGTACCAGTAGAGAGAATTACTGTGCTGGATCTGGTGCAGTTCAGAGCAACCACTTAAAACACATGAAGTTTCTAAAATGTGCTGGAGATTTCACCTTTCCAAAGTTACTTTTCTGCCAGGTTTGCCGTGTTCTCACAGAACCCCAGACTGGTTTGGGTGGGAAGGGAGCTCCCAGCCCACCCAGTGCCACCCCCTGCCATGGGCAGGGACACCCCCCACCAGCCCAGGCTGCCCAAAGCCCCATCCAGCCTGGCCTTGGGCACTGCCAGGGAGCCAGGGGCAGCCACAGCTTCTCAGGGCACCCTGTGGCAGGGCCTCAGCACCCTCCCAGGGAAGGATTGCTGCCTCCCAGCTCAGCTCCAGCTCCCCTCCTGCAGCTTCAGGCCCTTCCCCTTGGCCTGGCCCCCCCTGCCCTGCAACCAGCCCCTCTCCAGCTCTCCTGCAGCCCCTGCAGGCACTGGGAGGGGCTCCAAGGGCTCCCCACAGCCGCCTCTTCTCCAGGCTGGACAAGTCCAGCTCCCTCAGCCTGTCTCCAGAGCAGAGGGGCTCCAACTATGTTCCTTAAGTGCTGGGACAAACAGCCAAGTGGAGATGCTTTGCCAAGGAAACACCACAATACTGGCTGCTCCTCACAACCCTGAAGAAGGTTCCAGCTTTGGGGCAGATGGGATGAGGGTGGGCTTGTGCATTTTCTAAGCTCTGCAGAACTATCCCAGCTGTCTGCTACGTGCAGGAAGGGAACTGTAAGCAGGGCAGCAAGTTCCTATCAGCTGCCTCCTGTTAGAACAGCTCAGGCAGTGACTCAAGGGCTCAGTCACTTCCTTCGGAGGAGCAGCAGCTGCCTTGCTCCATCACCTTCCCAACACAGCAAGACTTCAAGAGAGAAAAAGCACATTTGGAGCTTACGCTGAGGTTCTCTTAGGCAGAACCTCAGTCAGTTTGTAACGTGGGTTAGAGAAGGACGGGTGTGAGAGCACCAGAAGCTCTAATTGTTACTGTGCCGAGTTTTGAAAATGCCCAACAAGGTCAGGCCGAAGCAGCAATTAACAGTTTCTACAGCGAGGAGAGGAATCCCCAGAGCAACCTGTGCCAGTTTGGGTGGGTCAGCCCCTTATTGAGCCCAGCTGAGCTGGTTTTCACACAGGTTGAAAGCAGCTCAAGCTGGGTGTGGAAACTCAAGTGCCAAAGCAGATGGAAATGGGATGCCAAGGTAAGGTTTATGTAACGCGGTTTTACCTCTGCTAACGTCTTGTCTTTCAGCGGGATTTCTCCATTGTAGCAGATTTCCCACAGCGTTGTACCGAAACTCCACTTGTCTGCTGCAACGCTTAAATTTTTGGAGTCCTCAACACACTCGGGTGCAATCCAGGGGATTCGCTCGACACATTCTTAGAACACACAAACAAAGCATTTTGGAGTTAGTATCCAATGACGAAAAAACCCAGTCTTCTAACTTCGTTATTCTTGCCTAACACACCTGTTTAACTAAAAATAAACTAAAGCTGCAGTATTTGTCCAGTTTTAGGGAAATCTCAAGTCCCTGTTCTCAGAGGATGTTCTGTGGCTTTTACAAGCTCGTGCCCTGAGCCACCCAGGAACTGAGATTCCCTCTGTACTGTCTCACTAGACTTCACATGATGCTGTAAGAGACAGGAATGCAACAGGCGCCCGCCGTCAGCCACACTCCTTTACTTCTCTGTACGCTTCAGATTCACAAAAGCCGGATGCTTCTGTCTAGAGCCAGTTCTAGCTGGGAGAAGCAGTATTTCTTCCTTTCCCCTTCCCCACCACTCTGAAGAGAGAAATCCAATTCCTGTCCCGTACCTTGCCTGGTCAGCACAGTCACTGGTATTCCGGGGTCGCTCAGCTTTATGAAAGGACCGTACTCGGTGTCAATTCCTTCTCTTGCCAGTAGGATGTTTTTAGTACACACGTTTCCATGTACCAGATCCTTATCCTCCTACAGAAGGGAGGAAAAGAGCAGTGAGTGCAGTGGGGCAGCAGTGCTCTGCAAGTGCTCTAACAAACCTGGAGCACAGGGGATCGCTGTAAAATCCTCCAAGCTGAAAACCAAGAATACAGTTTGGAACAAATTATCCCAGAGAGAACAAGGAAAGGAGGAGTAGGGAAACACGCTGTTCACACTGCAGTATTTGTAGAGCTGAAGCAGTCTGAAAGAAAGACTGACAGTACGTTCCCTTTTCGCAAAGGGCGTGCTGCAGAAAGGGGAGCTGGTGGCAAACGCGAGCACACCGACTGCCCTGCGGGGAAAAGAGGAGCTCGTCGCCTGCCCTGAGAGTCCGTCTCCTTATTGAAAGCAACACAGTGAATACAAAAAGAATGTCATTGCACCATCCCACTACGTGAGAAAGGAAATCCACTAGCGACTAACGCAGATGAAAGCTCTGCAGCGTTACACTGCAGCAGCTGTCGGCAACGCTTTTGTCAAGATGCCTCCTTACCAAGTAGCTCAGTGCGCTGGCAAGTTGCTTGGCAACTTTGAATTTCCAAGGAGCTGTCAGAACTTCACTCTTCCGACGCATAAACAGGTCCAGAGGCCCAAACTCGACAAACTCTTCAACCATGATATCTACAAAGTCGGGTGCACAAAGTCAGGACTGCAACAGCGGGCGTCTGGAGGAATCGAATAGCCCTGTTACCACCTCCCCCCTCCCAGGCAAGCTGGTTATAATACATCTTTATTTCAGTGCTCAGCAACCTAATTAAAAGGCCGAGTGGCTTGATGTAATAAATGAACAGTAAACCTGCAGCAAAGCATGTGAAAGACCACAGGGCAAAGCCTTCCCAGGGAAATAACGTCTGCCAGAAGGCTGGTTTGTACTGACACTCCCACCATCACTCCAGCATTCCGACCTCAAGGAATCACCCTGAAAGGCACCTGCTCAAAGAGCAGGACGGACTGCTGCCTCGCTGTCCCAACTCCGCTTCTGTCTGCGCTGAAAAATCCAGCGGCGGCAGCTGCTGAACCCACCCGCCCCGTGCCAGCGCTGCCCTGCCCTGCCTGCCGCGTGAGCGTGCTGCTGCCGAGAGAGACGTTCGCTGAACTCACTTTCAACGTCACGGACGCAGACTCCATGGAGGAGGACAATGTGCTTGTGAGACACCTGCCTCATCATGCTGGCCGTTTCAAAGAACGCCTGTTAGAAAGCAGAAGAGGTCAGCCATGAGACTGCCGGTCATCAGGGCCGTCACCAGAGCGTTCAACAAATACGGAGCGTCAAGTAACAAAACCATTTGCAGAAGATCACTGTGCTTTCTGGTAACTGAACGGGTCAGCGATGGTGGGGCTGGGCCGTCCCGCTGCAGAGCAGTGCTGTCGGAGATGCTGTTCACTAGGCGACGTGAGCAGTCGCTGCTCTGCCCTCGGCATCCCGCGTGGGGCACGTCAGCCTCTCTCGCTAGGCGAAGCGGAACGCAGAACAAGCCACTTGCCTGCGGCCGTGTTCATCACAGGACTGGTGACAGACTCACAGCTCAACGCACAAAGCGGAGGTAAGTTCTGGGAGGCGGCAGTGCCCTCACGGCTCTCAGCAGGCACAGCTGCCAGAGGGCGGGCACGGGGATGAGCGATGACGGCACACTTCCCACCAAGAAAGGGCCGGGCCTGTTTTCCTCGCGGTTACGCTCTGCGCCGTGCAGGCTGGAGGTGAGCGCTGCTGTGCCCCCGCCAGACCCGCTGCTGCCGCCTGCCCAACACCAGCAGCTCGCCGCGGGTCTCAAACATGCTGGCCCATGATGGATCTGACTGCCTAGAACGGCGAGATACACCTCCAGCATCTCCCCGTTCCCTTACCATACACACAACGCCTTTTTTTTTTTTTTTAAAGGCCTTTCACAGTTAACCACGTACAGTACGGCAAGGCAAGGCCCAGTACTTGCAGTACAACAGACAAAAAGGAGGAAACTTGCCAAAGAAATGTCTCTGTGGCTGGGGTCCAAGACTTTGAGGAGAACCTTAATCTCTTTTTCATTTTGATATCCTTCATTCTCATCATCTTTGTAGTTGAGCATCCCTGAGTAAATCTGTGTTCTCGTCCCTCTTCCAAGATGTTCGCCCTACGACATAACACATCATATATTTTACAAACCAGAACGCGAAGCAAACAAGCGCAGATTTACACAAACACTTGAATCCGCACTCTATCCCGCTCCTCCAAGCGGAGAGTGGATTTAGCTCACCACCTGATCTAGCTACATACAGACTTAAAGCTATTACGGTGAGAAACCAAATGCCAGGGTGTTATTCCTCGCTTTAGTGGTCTCTCTGACCATACTCACCACTGGAAACTCATTTGATATTAAAGGGCTATTACGTCTCCATCAACATCAAACAGGTTCACTGTGATTTAACGTTATTAGACTAAACACCAAATGAGTAACTAACTGGCCTCTTATTTACAATAAGCTGCTATTGAGACAACCTTTAATGTGCTTCCAAGAGTTAGAGGAAGTAATATTTCAATGGAACACTGTGTTTGGGAAAGCAATTTCCTCCTAAATAACAGAGGATTCCGCCTTGGGATATTTTTGCAGGAAGCCTGCGTGCTGACTGTAAATATACCAATCAAAAAACTATTAACCTGATCTGCATCTGTCCTCCCCGGTCAGTGATGCAATTTAAAACACCAAAAACCAAACCAACCAACCCAAACCTTTTTATTTGAGCGGAGAAGCTAACTGCGCGATTTAAAAGCTCAGGTCTTTCTGAAGCATTAAATGCGATCTGTGCATTGGAGGCACTGTGTGTTTTTTGAAGTTTATTCAGGCCACCTGACGTTCATGGTTTTTTAAGAGCGACCTTAGAAGCACCTCTTTCCACGACCGTTAGAAAATTGCTCAAGCATCAATCTGATTTCTAGTGAAAGGCATCACTTCGGAGCTTCTCTTCTTCCCCACAAGGATATATCAACACTTAGATTCTGCAATAAGAGGCTTTAATAGAAATAAAGATTCAAATGAGTTTTGTTGAGGAGAAATGGAAGAACCAGCCAGAACGGGGCGATTTTGTATTACCTGACTGGCTACAGCAGGCTGCCACACTCTTCATAAGAGAGAAACGCTGAGCAGCTAACTTACCTGAATGATTTCTTCCTTGAGGATTCGATGGAAACTCAGCTGCCCCAGGTGATAAACGGGCTGCCATTCCTGCGCCTTCTTGGTTGCAACTAGCAAGTTGGAAATTTCTGGAAGGCAAGGAGAGACAATACTCCTTAAGGCTTTGAAGAGAACTGCACCCACCCTTCTCCCTCAGTACCATCGCTGCGTACGCCCGCTGCAAGGCAAACCCCCAAGTGAACGAGGAGGAGGGAGAAAAGAAGAAACTCTGACTTAACTTCTGCTCAAGTAACTTCCATCCTGTCATTCAACAGGGAATTTGCTAAAGCAGGTATCTTATATTTATTATACATAACTTTAATAGGTATTTCATATTTATTATACATAATGTTAAGTGTCAGCCATATGGGGGGCTGTTACCAAGAAATTGAACCGTGTTTACTGCACAGAGAGACCCCGGGGGCTGAAGGAGGCACCACCTCTGCTGTACACAGGGTACAACACCGCAGGCTCCCTCCTGCCAACAGGTACATCTCCCTTCCCGCGTGCAGTCGGTAAGGGGTCACGTTTCCTCTCTCCATCTCCTTGAAAATTGCTCGCACTCAGGGAAACAATCCGTTTCCAGAGCACTGGAATTAAATTAGGGAATGGGAAATGAACAGAAGGAAAAGACTCTCAAGTCTGGTGCTTCCTCCCCACTGCTTCTGGCCAGGGAGAGGCATGGTTAGATCCAAAAGTCTTGCACGTGAATTTTGTCTTCCTGTGTTTGACAGCAGGCGTTATTTATTACGCTACAATGGTTTCAGATGCCTGTGTGCATCTGGCCTTCCCGGTACTGGGAGAACACCATGTGTATCGGGGCTAAACCGTGATCCTGCGCTCTGAAAACAATCCGCAGTGAATCATACACTAGAAAAACTGCTTTATTTCTGCATCTCCTAAACTTCCTTGTGAATAACCGATTAAACAGATTCAAAAAGAAGGGGGAAAAAAAAGGCAGGGAAGAGAGAGAACAGGGAACAGCGTAGCTAATACACTGGCTCCCACTGTAACTAATGCCAACGGACAGCTGAAGTGGGCAGTCAGCTCCCTGGCCTGCTGTATTTTATCGCAAATAAAGTGTAACCAAAATGTCTAATCTCTCCATGCTCCGCACAATTACTGATGATCTTCAGAAGGGTTGATAAGCTCAGTGTCTATCTGCAGAGTACTCTCCTCTCAAACTGTCAGAACAAGCAGGTAATTAATGCAGCTCAGTTATTGCCCTTATTCTAACAGGAAACCATTATCTGATCCACACAATCACAGCACTGTGTTTCCCCTCTCGTAGAAAATTCGGCTGCAAGACACATGTAATTTATAGCAAACAATTTTAGTTTGTGTTGGCATTAACAGTTTAACAAACGCACGGCTCTCCCAGCCCTCTGACGTCTGGCCCCACAGATGGAGCTGCTGACTGCAAGGCTGCTCTGCTCGCTGCCAGCGGCGCACCAAGCCTTCCCTGCTGCTTCGTGAAGGGGAACAGAGTAAACAACGGCTCGTAAAGAAGCTTCAGACCAGAGGCTGCCACACAACAACTGCAGGCTGCAACCCTCCTTTGCTGGGGGAGCCCAACCCGGCGCACGGCGGCACAGCTTGGCATACGTGACTCGGCGGAACAAAGGAAGGACCTTATATGGTCCCTGCTTCGCCGCAGCGCTGCGGCCCATGACTCTGAGTCAGCCGTGACATTTTCTTTTTAAACAAAGCTAGAGTTCCACCTCTGCCGTCGATACTGCAGGGCCAGCTGTTTAGATGCAGAAAGGGAAACCAGAGCTTCTCGAAAAGTTCACACAAACAAGGCTCATGAGAAGCACCGGCCCCGAGCATCCTGTGCTGACCTTGTAACATTCAAAGGAAACCCCTAAAACCTTGCTCCCGGTGCTTTTTGAAGAGACTCCTCCTCCATGGAGAAGGAAGAAACGTTACACATAATTTTTTAAGTGACAAGGGAGCTTCACACAAGAATAACAGACCAAACCAGAGACATTAAGAACACCTCCTATTTCTGGAGTTTGTTTTCTTTCAACAGCAAAGTTCGTTGCTTCTCTTAAAGGACAGACTACCTCTTGGTTTTGGTTGGCAGCACCTCTTCAGTGTAAAGCTTATGTTGTCTGTTCGAAGTATTTGTCCTTTCAGGTGATCCATCAGCTCTTTTAAGGATGAGAACGACTTGACTGAACCATGTAGGAAGTACCCGCCTTTCTCCACCTCAATCTGGAAGTTCTTGTACTGGACTGAATGATTTATCATCTGCTAGTAGGGGAAGGGGGGAAAAAAAGGCAAAATAACAATCGTTAAAGCAAAAGAATGTTTGTAAAGCCATAGAAGCTCCCCCAAAGCCTTTGAAATTATCCACAGGACCAGGTAATCACTTGCTCTTAAGCTAGGGTCCTCTAATCAAACTCCAGAGAGTAGAAAAAGGCCCTCAAATTCCTATGACCTTCAGTCCTAGGAAGGCTCAGAACAACAGAGTGGAAGAGCAGCAACATAAAGATGCAATCACCCCACAAGTCCTGTTACGGTCTCTGTGTTTTGCAGAGCCTCAGAGTACAGAGAAGCTCTGACTCTTCAGAAGGAATGCTCTCTTCACTCCGTCAAGAATTGCAGAAGCTGGACCCTGATTACAAAATCTCAATTTAAAAATAGCAAAACTCCGTTTCACAACCCAGACTGTTCAACAAGTGAAACGAGATTTCAGCTGTTGTTCAAACCTTCCGGTTTCAGTCGGCGGTGTCGGGGAAGGCTGACTGAACTTTTGGACTTACCTATCCCAAGCCCATGCCCTTCCAAGCTCTACCCCTCTGCTTCCTCAGCTCTGCAGCTTTGTGTCACCTCCCTCTTTCCTCTCTACGCCTTGCAACGAGGCTGAACGATTTCCAAGACAACACTTGTTTCTTGTTTCAATGCCTCAATTGCCCAGGTTATTAGAAAACAGTGTTGATCATGTAGGGGTTTTTCTGCAACTGTTTGCAGAAGATGAACCAAATATCCGTGCTAAGAGATGACTATTATTTCCAAGAGATTGTTTTCCATCCTTTTGTTGTTTCTTGTTTCGAGTGTCCCTTCTTGACCTCATCATTGATTCTATCAACATTTTTTTCTAAGAGAAGGAAAATGGTTTATATGCTATTACGCTATTACTATTCTTGTATGACCATTTCAAATACCTTCCCCAAACTAGCAAGCTGCAGACTTCCAACTGAGGTCAGTGAAATTCAAATTTCTGTGCAGTTCCCACATTCTTTTCTACTATTAACCATTACCATCTGGGTCCCTCACCTATCCCACCTCATCAGCTTTTGCTTACCACTCATCTTCCAAGAGATGCCTGCTGCTAGCTAGCTGTGTGTATTTCCCAATCCATGGTGCTCTACATGTCCTCGTGCACTATTCTTGTACAGCGTGTCAGCAGAAACACATCCAAATAACTAAATCCATGTTCAGCAAACATTAGGTAAGCTGCAGTGATACATTCTGTATGTCATTCTCCCACCATATGAGTTTAAAAAGCTTAATTTCAGTCACGTTCATGCACGGTTTTATTGCTGCGAACGGAAATGTTCTGGATGCAACACATCGTGTTTGTAGTTATAGCACATTTGTAGAGACAGCACAGGAGTCCAGGGAAAACGAAGCTGTGAGCACAAGTATCTACCCTCTGCTGCATCAGCTATCACAGACAAGAGTGTCTGCCCTAAAGAACGTAAATATATCAACAGGGATTACCGGGAGCTGCGAGTCTTTAGCTCATTATCAGATTACCGCCGGGAGCACCACACCTGACGTACCTCTGAGCCTTCAAAACAAGTCACTGTCATGAGAATGTGGTTAAAGTTCGTGCAGCTCCATCTCAACACATACATTCCCACTTCGTTCCCTTCCTGGCGCAGTTTGTTGATGGCGTATTCCGTGCTGAAAGAGTCAATGTACAAATGAGGAAAACAAACAAACGAGCAGTTGCGTCCGAAATCTGTTATTAGTGAATACACAGGAGATTAATCTTATATTTGGAACAGAAATGTGTAACAGCAACTTAAAAATATTTATATTGTTATTAAAGCACGATTTGTGTGTACTACACATGCTCACATTTAGCTGCAAAAGAGCAAGGGAACAAAGTTTTATTAAGCCCTTAGCACGCTTAATGGGGAAAATCTGCATCCCAACACTGTGCGCAGGTAAGCCCTCCGTTTTCTGTACTCTGCAGCTTCAAACATAAAAGGAAAAGCCAACAAGGTGAGCAGAAGGGAAAATAATTGCTTAGCTATTTAAAAAAAAAAAAAAAAAAAAAGAGGCTTTGTGCCTCCATCTAAGGGTTCCCAGGATCAGGGTAGACATGGTTCAACTTTGTTTACCTAAAATATTCCCATCTGTTCAGCTGACAATGATAGCTGTTAGGGAAGTAAGCCTCCAAATACACCCATCATGAGGAAGGGCTGGTCTTATAGCTGAGTAAGTTGATGTGGAGAGAAACAGGGATATTTTTTCCATCTAATCATTAGAAAAAGCAAGTTGTCCTACAACCTTTTGTTAGGCTAACAACCTTCCAAATGTCAACTCTCTCAATGAATTCAATATGCAGTAGTATTAGAGGACTAATTAGTCAAGCAGAAAAAGAAAAAGCAAACACTGTACTAACGAAATGGGTCCATGGCATCCGTTCTTTATGTTGTGCTCAATTAGTGGGGGAGCCACATCTGTGCAGAGATAATGGTGGGCATCTGCTGTAAGTCTGAAGTATCCATCTACCAACGACGCAAACGAAAGGGCCTCAGCATGCGAGGACAACTTTAATTCCTAAAACAAAAACATATTTTAGTCAACAATTATTATAGTTCCACTTAAACATTTCAGGAATGTTTTAATACCCAGCAATTGTTGCATGAAGCGGCTAAAATATTGTCCAGAAAGCTACTGTCATCCTCTATCCTCTCCACTCATTACCGGCTAGAAACTTCAACTCTCCAGCATGATTTATATTCTGCTGCAGTTCTACATGAGGTCTGTAAGGCAAACTCTTCTGCCAGCCTTTGTGAAACACCAGAAATTCTGGACTGGGGCAAGTCATGCTGATTTGAACTCAAGGGCACTGGCAGCTCCTTTCCAGATTCATATGGCTGGCAGCCCACAGCAAGAAAAATTGGGTCTCTCCAAATAGCCTCTCCTCTCCCCCCCCACCTCCCAAGTCCTTTCTGCATTTGTCTCCTCTCCCTCTGCCATCCTTGCTGAGCTCCTCTTCCCTGATGCTGCGCTTGGCTATCAAGCTGTAGAGAGGAAGGCCACGGGCTGAGAAGGGTATCAAGGAGGCCACCAGGCACTGGTGGTACGCAGTAATAAGTGCCAGGAAACAACTGTGCCCACCAACTTGCTGGTCTTCTAACTAGCACTTCTGCATCCGTGTGGTGCTGAGGACAGAATATTTAACTGTTAAATTTAAGAGTCCCATTAGAAAATGTTCCTGAAGGAGGTTGTCACCTGTTGCCCAACACCACCATGTCACTACAGCTTCCCACGGGAGGGAAGCCTATCCAAGGTTTGGCTCTTACCATTCTTTTGTTATCCTGCTTGTTAATGCTAACTGTAGACTCTCTGATGACAATGTGGGTGATTTCAGGAAAATAGGAAAAATTGTTCCACGTGTCTCGAATTTTCTGTTTTTCTTCATCCTTTTTGGTTTTGCCATCAGACTTTTTCTTCTTGTCTTTCTCTGGCTGTACAGACTGCAAATATATTTTGGATAAAAGTATACTAGTAAAACCCTATTTTTTAGCACAGTGCTTTCATGCCAAAAGAAAAATTCAAGCCAAGTTAATCCAGCTGTTTTATTCTTGAATGCTTTTTACACCAAATTAGCAATTAATGTACAGGTTCAGTGCGTCCATACTGCAAGGATATACGTCAGTCAAGACCTGTCCATGAGACAGTTTTCATGAGGACAAAAGAAACCAGTCATTTGCTAGGTAACTTACCTCTCCCTCGGTATGCTAGGAATAGCGTTAGCAGCACAGGGCAGGAAAGGTTCTACTGAAATTTTTAAGTTATGTACCCAAAATATCCTTTGAGAGCTCGGCCCAAAAGCAAGAGCCACGTTTGCCTCGCACTGCATACCTGAACTGCTGATAGCAGGTGAAATTCTGTATGCAGACCACAACGAAGCAGAGCATTTGCAGGTCAAAAATTATTGAAAATTATTAAAAACAAAAAAAAACAAACCAAAACAAAAACCCCAACAAAAACCACCATGTTCATGCTAGGCAAAACTTCCTGCTAGTCACAGAAAGGTTCTCACTGAGATGAAAGTCTTTGGTTTAGGCATTTAAATAAACATAACCTATAAATCAGCAAAAACAGGAGCCTTACAAGAAACAGGCTGCACTTCTTGCAAGCTTTTCTGCTCAAATACCAGTTCTTCCTTCCCTTGGCCCATTAATATTACCATTTAAAACAGAAATTCTCCATCAGAGATACAGATAGTTAGGTTACATCTAAATGGAGTGAAGCACAACACTCTCCATGCTACAAATGATAGCTATCAGCAGGGTTCTCATCACTCTGGGAAACTGAGGCAAGCAAGAGGTGGTCTATTTATTCAAGTACTGTATGTGGAGAAAAGCTGCAGAATATGCCATAACCCCTTCAGACCTGCAGCATATTTAATATTTATGTTCGCAAAGTACAGAAGAGGTTAAGCAAAGTGACCTCAATTAGCGGCACTGAAACAAGGAACACCACATAAAACATCACTGACATGAAAAAGCTTAGCTTTAATGCCACTGGATTTTATTTTATTCATGAGAAGTCTATGAGTAAGAGCAAGCTATACAGAAAAAGCACTAGCAGGACTTTGATACCAAGCCAGAGCATCAAACCAGACGGGCCTTCACAGACATTAATCTTTCAAGACTTGTGTCTGGGCTGAAAGATGGAGCCTTTCATGAACAGGTTGGTTGCTCACAGACGTTGTGGGGTGTTCATCCTTGGAAGTTTTCAAGACCAGGATGGATAAAGCCCTGAGCAACCTGGTCTGATCTCAAAGCTAACCCTGAATAGAGGGTTGGACTAGAGAACCTCCCAAGGTCCCTTCCAGCCTGCATGCTCCTACAGCCCTATGAAAGGAATCCTTTCAATAAAAAGCTGATCTGCAGTGTCTGAGGATCATGACCGTTTTTACCAGCTGTTATGTCCCCAAAAGCAATTCTCTAAGTGCCATTTATCAAGAGATACTTACATTTGGCTTGAGCCTCCACTGAATTCCATTGTTTCCTGTTACGATGACTTCATATAGCGGGAGGATCTCATTGTCTCCACAATTAAATCTATTTATTTCATTCTCAGATGAAATCAGCAAAAATGAAGTCTCAAAAATTTCTGCTCCATAGTATTTAGTCAAGGTCTCCATCGTTGATAAGTATTTAACTTTCAGATCACGTGAAGACACACTACTGTCGCAAATGGTTTTGTTGTTAAACTCTTTAAGGAAATGCTTGAAAACATTATTTATCCGAATCCTGGTTAAGAAATTCCTCTGCTTGATAGTCTTGTTCAAAGTTTCAGGAATATAATGCTTATAACTAGAAGGAAAAACAACGCTGTGCGTTAATACTGTTGTCTCCTACACTTCTAACTCTCTAAAACGTGCAGCTGCCTTACTTTGAAAGCTGCAGAGAACAAGATGCAGTAAACCACTGTGCCGTTGGTACTGCGGCATTGATTTACAGCACAAACACCCAACAGGAATTCAAAGAACCACCTCACCTGAAAGCTTTTTCGTCAGATGGATACAGCCCACTCAAATCAATAGCACAATTTATTTTAGCAGTTTTCTCATGAAGTTGCCACCACTGCCATTTCTGAACCAGCTAACCCAGAGCCCAGAATTTACAGCATGTCGGTCGGCACCCAGCACATTGGTACGCCGGGTGCACTAGCTGCACAGACTTCAAATACTCTCGGGGTAAGAAAAAGTTCAGGTTTTGTAATACATATCCCTACTGACAAGCTTAAGACCACCCACTCAGCAACAGTAGTGTTTGAGCTTGTAACTCCTGTACAGTCAGATTCTGGAAGGTAAAATGCTTAACAATCCCCTCTGGAAGGGAAGCGCAGCAGGCGCAACGGTGACAAAGAAGTTATTCCAACCTACCTGACATCCTTGGGAAGCTCCGGAAGCTTCACATTTTTCTTGATGGCATAATGAGAGATTGCAAGGACAGCCATCCCCAGACATTCGTTTTCAATTTCATGAACCTCTTGATCATTTTTCGGATCACGGATTGGTGCCAGGCCTTTCACTAAGTCATACTGACCCTGAATACAAAGCAAAAAAAGAAAGCTCCCAGATTCAGTATTTGTCAGAGTTTAGTTCTGAGCAAGCAGTATGTCGCAAGATCACAGGCTCTGCTCGAGCAAGAAAAGTCCTCCAAAACTGAAAGCCAGGACAGGAAAGGGCTGGGGAAGAAAAGAAGGGAAGAGCTCTGAAAGAGATGGAGTCTCTGTTTCACTGGTCTAAGACAAGGGCAAGCGTTGGGCACCCCACAAACGCTGCCCAGTTAAAAAGAAACACCAACATCTGTGCCTGACGGAAAGTCTTAAAATGAAAATTTGTGGAACAGATCTGAAAAATATTTGGTTACCCAAGACCAAAGACATTTCTGTCGCCTTATACTAGCATTAGTGTTTCTCTGTTTGATTTTTTTTTTAAATATTATTCCCCAGAAGTAAAATTCTGCTTACTGCAGTATTGCCTGACAATCTCCACCAGGGTCCCTACTCATTCACACCTTAAGGTGTTTTCATTCTTTTTGCTGGCACACAAAAAAAAGGGGAAACAAAACCAAAACAAGCAAACAAAAAAAAGAACAAGAAACAGTTCTGCATGTTTTCAAACAGTGATTTTGCAAAGTTGCAAATGCGTACAGAAGAACGTTCATACCAAATAAGGTGTAGGTTAGTCTGATTACACAGAAAAAATATTTGCTGCTTTCATACCTTTAGAATGCAGGTGGCACCATTAAAATGCACACATAGCTGTAGCTAACTTGGCATTTTATTGTGGTTTCATAACAAAACAAGTATTCACTGGAGCAGCTTCGTGCTCTCTCTTCTGAAGGACAGAACCATATTTCAAAGACTGAAAATTCGGCAGTAATTATACTCAGAATGAACAGTAAACAAGTTTTTCTCCAGTGCATTTAATTTGCTCATTTCACAAACCTTCATCAACCTTAATCTTCCCCTTTCTTTGGCGAAACCAATTTCTCATTTGCAAAATCCTTTACGTGTATATGAGCTTTTTTATACAAGAGCAGAAGCCTTCTGAACTAGGGACCCTGCTTACTTGCCACGTCCAGCGTGCTGTGTGTACCACCAAGCGGGAGGCACCACAGAAGGAAAGAGAAACTGCAGTTGAGCAGGCTATGTAAAAAAACACTCATTAAAAGGACACCATGCTGTCAGTTTTAATAGTGCTGCTGTTCACCTATAGGACTACAGATGTCAGAGTCATTACGTGTAAACATTTCACAAAAGAAAAGGTGATTGCATTTATATCCAAAAATATTTAAAAGAAAGTAGCTGTAAATATAAAGCCCTTTCTGGACTGTGAGACAGACAGTGTCTTTACACGTTCTGCATATGGGCAGATTGTTCTTCAGGTAGCAAATTCTCTCCACCACAGAGAAGCATGAAGAAAACACTTACCAATACCAACAGGTAAGGTCCCATGTACTTTAAAGGTTGAAAACAGGTCTTTAAAGCAGATTTTACTGGATCAGATAGTTTTTGTGTGACTACAATGGCAGAAATATTTGCAAGCAACCTCTTACCTGTGCAAAGAGATATTCTAACGAGTTGGCATCAAGTATAGGGGTTCCTTCTGGCACCGGCTTCTTCTCAAAAGAGTTCTTTGGCTTCCTTGGCGAATGCCTCCACACTGTGGGTTCGTTTTCACTAGTCCCATGCCAGTTTGTAAAGTAGTATCTTGCAAGAAAAGAGAAATAAACTTTAAAAAACCTTCAGGGAAATCCTCCAATTGCATTAAATACACAATTTAAACTTTTAAAAGAAAAACAGTTACAAGTCAAAATCCATAAATCTCCTGCCCTGAGGTTGCAACTTAAAAGTTTTCCACTGCTGAAACTGCATGCCTGGCCCCAGGAACTGAGGAAAAACAGTGCATTACTCAAAGCTCTGCAGCGCTTCCACTCAACAGTATCTGACTCTTAACTCACGATACCATGACTGGTTCCCTGTCCCACGTCTGCGCTGTCCGCCGAACAAGAAGGCACCACTCAGGTGACAAGAACGTTTCCATCACCTCCGACATTGCTTGAGCAGTGTAAGAGTGTGAAGCCTCTACTGTGCAGTAACCGAAGGCTGGCACTGGTATTCCAAGATAAAATGGCTCAACTAAAGGATTAATGAGATCTCAGGTCTCTTCCTTTACAGGCACAGGGAAGAACTGTGCTATGCCTCACTCCCTGCAATTTCTGCTTCCCTTTGGTTTCCAATGGAGCTGATGAAAAAGACGCTAATTAAAATCACACAGTTTTAAAGGGGCACAGTCAATCTTCTGTGTATATTACAAGCAAGCTTTCTACTCGTATCTGTACACAAAGCTATTTAATTAAAATCCTGCTAAAGGAGTTGGCAGCTACTGAAAATTAATGAAATTTTTTGAGTTCAAGCTCTGTTAGTACCTGTTGAGAAATCTTTGCCTAAATTATTCTAGAAATTTGTGTTTATCTGGGTTCTAGTAACACTTAAATCAAGAAAAGTTTAGTTAAATCTGGTTTGAATCAATGTGCCTTCTGCAAAGGTTCATGTCTTGCATATGATCACCACTTACAATTAAAAAGTTACAGGAGAGCAGATTTACCCAGCTGCTAAGTAGGAATGGTTTCTGTAAGAAATCTAATTCCAGAGGAGCATTCAGCACTAGCAAGAGGAATCAATGCTGAATTACTGCATGTTGTGTGTGTGTATATATGTATTACTGCATTAATACAAAGGGTGGTGTGACATCAGACGTTTCTGATGGACAATGACCACTGTGAGAGTCACATAATTTGTTTCACATCATCGTGACATCTCGACAGTGAAGCTTTTAACGTGTACCTGAATATGTGATCAAAATCCTAAAGAATTTTTGTGACCAAAATGAGATCAAACAGCTTTACACAGGAAAAAGACAAATCAGTGTGAACATTAATAGATGCTGCACATAAAAGAAGTAGTAGAGAAACAACTAAAGTTTGAGGTGGAAAATGTTGAGGCATGTGATGGGCATATCCAACTCCTGAATGGGAAATACACCTCTGTATTGAAAGAAAAAGCTGCATAAACTACTTTATGACCTGCAAACACATTTTGAGATTACAAATAAGAAATCTGTTTAAAAAAACAAATCACTATACTGCCCAAGCAGTTTCATTTCAAATGTAACACAATAAAAATTGCAAGAGACATGTCCTGGAAGACAGTGGGAAGGCAGCAAGTCAACTGGCAAACGCTTACGAACAATATGGTGCAGAACAACCCGAGTGCAACCGTCTGTGGTTTACAACATGTGCCTATATCCTATGTATGACTTGTCTCTGATCAGAATGGGAGTTCATGGATGAAGCCCCAATTCTGCAGTGGTTGAGACTGGTGTGTATTGGTCTCAGTGCAGAGTCAGGATCTCAAAGAGCAAAACAACATCAGTACTTCTAGTTCAGCACCATTTGATTTAATCACACGGGTTATCTGCACACTAAGTTGACCATTCAAATGAAAAACTATGTTTCAAATTAGTCTTAAAGAGATGAGACTTCCTGTAAAGAAGGTATGGACAGAAACACTTTAAGTCCTTTTCAGACCCCACAAAGCATATCCCCTACAGCTTCAGTAGGAACTCCAAGACACGACTGTGCCAAAACCTCCTGACAAGTGCTGTGAGATACTGCAGAACTCCTCTAGGTGCAGCAGAGAGAGCAAAGCAAATCCTTCTGCCTCCAGGAAATGGCTTTGGTTTTGTATGCTCCTTTATGAGTGATCATTAGTAACTCCAATTCTTGTGTATTTCCTGAGAATAATTATGGATATTGTGCATTGTTTGTAACCGAGAGGAGAATTTGCTCCTTTCCCTACTAAACTGCACTGATTAAGACACTTCTAAGTTAGAATAAAAACGAGAGCCCCCTTGTTTGAGGAACCATATAAATAAAAGAGTGTCTGCCTTGAAGAGACTGATGGACTTGCAGTAAGGAGGAGACAGATTACTACTGTTCCACTTTTACAAACAGCAAGAGGAGCGCAAGCTTCCCAATTCAGAAGTCCTGCAGATGAGCTGGAAAGAAGACTGCACGCTCCCAAAACTCAGGAGCACAACCCATCCCTCCTTTAGAGCACTTCAGGCCACAGCAGTCACCTGCGGCACGGGCAAGAGTTGGTGGGGGACACTGGGGAGTCAGCCTGACCGGGTCGCCCTGGGAAGAAGCAGTTCAGCACTTCATCTGTTCAGTCTGACCCAGGAGTGGTGGAAATGCTGGAGGGACCTGCTGCTCTCTTTCACCAGAGCAGCTCTGGCAGTCGTCCTTCCCAGAGTTTCCAGACACTTGCGTACTGGGTCCCGTCTCCATGCCAAGAAACGCTACTACCTCTGGTTGAACACAATCCAGCCATGGAACAGTTAAACTCCACCTCCATCAGCTGGTGTGCTAATTACTGCAGGATATTACAAAACACTGTGGTTTCTTATGTTGTAGGCTGTTGGGTGGTTGTTGGTTTGTGTTGTTCTTAAAACTTGGGGCAAGTGAAAGAAAGATAGAGCTAGTTACAAGTTTCTAGTGAAAAGCAAGTCTTTAAAATATTACCAGCCAGCACAGATTGGATGGGGAGAGGAAGAGGACGGGAAGTCCACACAATCAGAAACCAAACCTAGAGCTTTCTGCAGAGGGAGAAAAACCAAACATCTAAAAGCTTCTGAAACTACTCGGTCACTTCATTTTATACATATAGTTTTAATGGGACATGACTAAATCAAACCTATCAATGTCATGAAATTTCAGAAACAAGGTTGTCCACATAAAAATTATTTAGTCTCTAAACGATTATATACAGTCCAATACACTGCACTATTAAATAAGCCCAGACTATTTTACTTTTTCATGAGGAATTCTGCCTCTTGCAGAGCTCAGAATAAACAATATTCAGCTAGAGAACAGTTTCACAACCCCATATTGCTCGTAATTTTTCAGTCCCCAGCCCTGCGCTCGGTTCAGATGCCCAAGCCAAGACACACAATAGATCAGAAATGAAAGAAAGGGAAATACCACTTGGCCAACACTACAGCATTCCTAGGGAGACAGGAATCTTTAGATTTTACTGCTTAACTCATACAGTCTCTTCTTAAATGCATGTAAGTTTATTTTAAATACATATCATTGCCAGTTTTCATGCATGAAGTACATCTGACAAAAGAGACGCCCCTGCCAAACTTCAAATCTCAACTCCAAAGCTTAAAAAAAAAACCAAAACCAAAAACCACCAGAACTTTTAAATGTAGAAAGCAAGGCATTTTCCAACTTCATTCCATAAAATGGTAGAACAGAAAAATTTCCAGAAAATAAAATTCAACACAGAATATACCAAAAATGTGACAGAGTGACGAGGAGCTAAAGAAGATTGAGGAGAAGGAGCTGTTCAAGCCGTTTTAAAGGTGATGTTACCCACCGTGCAGGTAAGGAGACAGTACCTGGAGAGAGCTCTCATCATTCACCCAAAGCAGAATCATATAACTATCAACACAGTGGAAACTGGGGGTTTTTTAAGACTTAAAAACATCATCATATTTCTAATCAGAGGATTAAATTCCCAACAACTACATACTTAAAATACCACCACCCTTTACTGAGAAAAGCAGACCACAACAAAGAACTTCACTATCGGTGGAAAATGCCTCAGATTCACATTGCAGCAAGCAATATTTTATTATCCAGTATATGGTTAATCTGAGTGATCTCTTACAGCAAGAGAGGGCACTTAATGCTCGGTAAGCAGCCGTCAGAGTCATCAGAGCTTCTTTTAGAGAGTCTCTCCATTCCATTACTGTATGATGTTTATCTGCCAAACTTAATCACAGCTGTTTAAAGCTGAGATTAGCCAAGGTTAAGTCATTAATAGCACTAACAGTCTGTGTTAAAGAAAAAAAGACTATACTATCCTCTTCATCTTCTAAAAATAGGTATTGGTATTATGGTAACTTGAAAAACAAAGATCTTTTTGTGAACTGTCAGGATTGTATTTTTTTTCGTATAAAAGTTTATCCAACAACAATTCCAGTCTGGCCCAAATTCAAGCAGAACTGAAACACCTGGCAGTTCAAAGACGACATTTTCAAAGCGCTCTCTTTGTATCTGCACAACCAAAGTGGCTGTTATTCTCTAAGAAGCCTGGAAAATGGTTTGGATGCACAACCTGAGGTTTATGCATGCCAGTTCTCTCATTAGCGCGTACAAGTGATACTCATGTTGTCTAACTAGAGATTATCAGGAAAAAGATGTTAAAATGCACACAGCTATACTGCCACTTGACCTTTTTTCTCTACAGCCCAAACTGACCATGTATGCGTGTACTACATTTTAAGGCACAGAGGGAATATTACGTAGAAGCTTATTTTCTTACAGTTGAAGAATCGACAAAAGCAATCTGTGGACTTCCTTTAGGAAGATGGGTAAAGCTTCTAGACTATCTCTAGTTGGAGGCCTGTGACTAGTGGAGTCCCTCAGGGGTCGGTGCTGGGTCCAGTGCTATTCAACATCTTCATCAGCGACCTTGATGAGGGAACGGAGTGTACCCTCAGCAAGTTTGCTGATGACACTAAACTGGGAGGAGTGGCTGACACACCACAGGGATGTGCTGCCATTCAGCGGGACCTGGACAGGCTGGAGAGCTGGGCGGGGAGGAACCTGATGAGATTCACCAAGGACAAGTGTAAGGTCTTGCACCTGGGAAAGACGAATCCCATGTGCCAGTACAGGTTGGGGACTGAGCTGCTGGAGAGCAGTGTAGGGGAAAGGGACCTGGGGGTCCTGGTGGACGGGGGGATGACCATGAGCCAGCAATGTGCCCTGGTGGCCAGGAAGGCCAATGGCATCCTGGGGTGCATTAGAAGGGCTGTGGTCAGTAGGTCGAGGGAGGTCCTCCT
>VWZZ01001617.1:162830-197695 GCA_013399095.1 Psophia crepitans | reverse complement strand
GTTAACATAAGGAAAAACTTTTTCACCGTGAGGGTGACAGAGCACTGGAACAGGCTGCCCAGAGAGGTTGTGGAGTCTCCTTCTCTGGAGACATTCAAATCCCGACTGGACACCTTCCTGAGTGATGTGCTCTAGGTGGCCCTGCCTTGGCAGGGCGGGTTGGACTAGATGATCTTTCAAGGTCCCTTCCAACCCTTGTGATTCTGTAATTCTTCCTGGAAGGAAAGCTTATTCCATATATTCCTCTCCTACATGGCACACTTAAAGCTTATATTTATGCCAGAAGAAAAGTCATAATAAAAAGAAAAAAAAAAAAAAAGAAGGCAGTATAATGTGCAAAATTAGATTCTATGAAATCCTAAAAGGAAGACACCCTTCCTCTGAGAGTGCTTAACAGTTGCACCGTTACTGCTTTCATTTTTCCATGGACAAGAGCTGCTGTACCCATTCAGCCCCAGAAATCACAACAGGCTATGAGCTGTATTATAAGAATACAGCCACCTGAAGTTCAACCTGATGGTACACGTCAGATAAAGATCCTAGGAATAATGATTTCTATTTTCTGATGTTTTTCTCCAGTCTACTGTATGCTACCCACAGCCAGGTCACACAGATTGCCCCAGAGTCCTAGAGAATTTCAAAAGCACTAGCATGTTGATTTTTAAGTGAATAGTAGAATTCCCATTGACTTCATAGAATCACAGAATGGTTTGGGTTGGAAGGGAGCTCCCAGCCCACCCAGTGCCACCCCGTGCCATGGGCAGGGACACCCCCCACCAGCCCAGGCTGCCCAAAGCCCCATCCAACCTGGCCTTGGGCACTGCCAGGGAGCCAGGGGCAGCCACAGCTTCTCGGGGCACCCTGTGCCAGGGCCTCAGCGCCCTCCCAGGGAAGAATTTCTTCCTAACGTCACATCTAAATCCTCCCTCTTTTAGTTTAAACCTGTTCGCCCTTGTCCTGTCACTACACTCCCTAAGGAGCAGGAGTACAGTTGACGTTGGACACTTCAAACGGAAAGTGGAACATGCAAAATACTGGCATTATAGAACAACATTTTTGAACCTTTTTTTTTCAATGCAGCTTTTAGCTAGTTCAGTCACCTACAGCTTTGTAGATACAGGTTCTTGTGGTTCTTCAACTTCTGGAGCTTTTTTCAAGGTTATATATAACCTTACATATACAACCATAGCAAGAAAAAAAATCAGGAGACATTTTAAACTTTTTCCTGTTAATGTCTAATCTCTGCTGTGAAATGCAAGCTGCTTCTTTTAGTTTTGTTTTCCTGCTTCTCAGTGAGTTCAGTGTCAAGAGTCAGAGCACACACATATGGCCAAAGAATCATTTTTCAGATGTTTTGCACTTACCTCATTCGATAATAGAGCTGGTGTGATGATTTTTCATCTACCTTAAAGACTTGGTTTGGCGCATACCAGAGCCTTTTGTTTTCATCATACAGCGCAAAGAGATTATGGCACAGAGGAGATATAGCTGTCAAGAGAAAAGTAAACACGTATGAATCACCAGGCTACGATACATATGCACACCTCAAAAATACAAATGCATAAAGCAAATACCTGATCTTGCAAAACCAACCATAAAAAGAAACTCATATTAGGATTAGTTTTAAAAAAAACATTAAGAAAGTTATGATTAAATTGGAACTGCAAACGGTGCATTGCTTCACTCCACTGGTTTTGTCATGTATTAAACAGCGTCTCGTTTCAGCTACTTCTAACATTAAACTTATTCTGAAATCCTGATTTTTGCCAAAGGTCTGAACTTAAAAGGAAATTACTGAAAAATCTTCACTTTTTCCAGATCACAGAAATGGGTATTTTAACAAAATCACTCAGCAAAACTACAACCTCATTCTCAGCTTTATTAAATTCTACTCCCATAGTTGAAAGAGGTGGTTTTCATGGAATGATGAAAATCCTCTTCTCATTAGCAAACGAGCAGCGAGCGTAACACGTCATTTTTCCATTCTTTGCTAATTCAACAGAGGGGTTTCCGACAAAGAACAGACTTTGACTGGTATGTCTAGGCTGACCTGCTTTAACCTTTGCATTTACATCATCCCAGAGAAAAACAGGCTACAGCATGTTTATAGGTCTACTGTTGTCCAAATTCCCCGCTTCAGTTCCTGGCTGAATAGGAGGCGGTACCTTTTTGTAAAAGCCCTGGGTCAGACAAGCAGCTCTGTTGCAGAGCAGTTTGTTGGGGTCCTGCAGAATCCAGTGAAACCCTCTCCACTGTGAACTGGGAAGAGGGAGTAGAAGGGAGGAAGAGAAGCCAAGGGAATAAAACCCAAACAGCCTAACTGTCAAGTTCACAGAAGGTGGGTTGGGCAGCCACTGCCTTCCGCAGGTCACGTATGTAGATGCCATCAATGGTTTAACTCCTGAGGTTACGATTCGCAGCACAGATCAGCCTCACAGGCTTGCTGAAACAAGTAAGGCTTTTGTACTTCACTGCCACGTGCTGTGGACTTAGTGAAAAGTGAGAGAAGGCAAAGAGAAGTTCACTTAAGGCAAACTCCCCTTAAGTCATTTCTTCAAGGTTTTAAACTTCCAACAGAAACCACTGGGAGCGGTTGTGCAGCACATGGGTTCACACCCATACAAACAGCAGCAGTTCACAGCTCTCACGCTGACACGAACAGGTGCGTTTTAAGTACTCTTCATTTTCATCTAAACTATTCAAAAAAACCTGAGTGCTTATTTGATGAGGTTTGTCCTTCGGATTCCCATCGTTCCTGCCTTTCTAATGGAAGAGAAGCAAATGAACCGAAGGGTAACTCAGTGTTACAAGAACCAAGATGACATGGAAAAAGAAAACCTTTAAAAGCTGCAAGGAAACGTATGCCCAGTTGGCCTGTTTATACGGCCAGATTCACCACTCCGTATCGGCTGAACAATACCTATTATTCCATGAAGCTTGAGGAACACAAAATTGGGATGGGGAAACAGAACTTGGAAATGTAAATATAGAAGTACACTGCGATCCACATTCATGAGGCTCAAACACAGATTAAATCCACCAATTCCAGTAGAATTACATATTTTTTTTTTTTCCAAATATTTTGCTGGGTCAGGGTCCACAGTGGCAAAGCAAGAAATCTTCATTATACATTCCTGTATTACCACAAATGTGCGGTTCAGTTAGCCTTAACTGGTGAATTATTAATACTATTGATATCATAACACTCTGCAAAGTGTCAGGTAATAGAAGAGAAAAACTGGGCAAGTATCAAATGGTTTCTCAGAAGTAAAAAATTCTTTTCTCCTTAACTCTCTCCCAAATGTTTTGTAACATGGGACAGATCTTGATGGGCTTACCAACTAGTTTACGAGGTAAAGGCATGTTGTCTCCTCCTAAAAGAAGCTTAATCCCATCCCACCGAAATGAAAAAAATCAGTACCTGTAACCAGGGTGGGAGAACACTACTTTATACTGATCCTACGGCAGGCTCTTCCACTCCAAACAGTTTAAGAACTGCCCAAACAGACCCTTGGCAAAGGTTTCCACCCTAGACTACGTAACATGAGTATTTCTTCTACAAGCACAGACTTACAGAGAAGGATTCCTCGCTGTCGATACTGACAGGCCTTGCCACAAAATCCCTATACTCACCACACCTCTGGGCAGCTTCAATGCACAGCTCCTCCGAGGTAAACTCGCCGCTCGTGTAGCAAATGGGTTTTTTATCTTGCAGGTAGAAAAGTATTTCTAAACCCTGATGCTGAGCTTCCGGGTTTACTTCGCTCTTCTTTGTGCTCCTCATTTTTGCACAGAAAGCCATGGCTTTACAATCTTCTTTTACGTTTAGATACTGAAGTGGAGGAAAAAAATAGTTAAACGAAACGTGAAGAAGAGTTTGTGTATTTGTCAGAACGCAAATCCGTTGCTTAATGAGGCTACTGCACCCTATGATGGGCTGGGAAAGCATTTCTCAAAGTCTTCATGTTGGGACCCTCATTATTCAAAATCAGTGCTTTTCACAAATGAGGGGAAAAGTGAAAAATGACAATGATTATTCTGTTTCTGGTAATGCTGTTCCAAATAATTCCCTTCTGGTGGTTCCACAACTATTCTAGAAGGCTTCTCTTCGTATTGTAAAGCAGGACTAACTTTCACATCCTTAAGCACCCACCTGGCTGAAAAACAATACTTGAGGCTGGGTAATATAAACAGTACAATTTATATTTCCTTTAAAAAAAAAGTTAGCTTCTAGGTTTACAATCTCCTTAACAGCTAAATACTTCTGATAGTGTTCTTCACTCACACCCTTTGTTTTTTAAACTGCTGATACTTAATGTGTCACAGTGAAATGAGCTTTACTGGAGTGTTATTTTTCATTATTACTTCTCTTTATCTCCAGAAGGCAAGAGCAGCACTAAATAGATTTAATGCAATAGCTTTCAGACTGCCAAGAACAGAAACAAGGCAGCTTAGACTCAAAAAAAACCCAAAAAAAACCAAAAACCAAAACCATGTTGCATTTTATACCCAGTGCTTAAATAGAAAGAGTGGAAAGTAAATTAATGAACACACACTCCAGGTATTATGGGGTCTGTGTTCCACGTTTTACTAAGCTTTAATTCAATGAATAACAAAAGCCCAACCACCAATTCTACAGTTCATGAAACTAAGGCACCGAAAACCAAACAAAACCAAACCTCAAAAGCCAACACACCTGCATTTATGTGACTGCCTGATCCTCTCCGCACCCGAAATGGATTATCTTCACACTCTCCAAGAGCAACGTGACTCCGGCTGAGAAAAAGACAAAAAAAGAAAAACCCATGAGGAATGGCTTTGTAGAGTTTAAGGCAGAAATACATGGTCAGGCTGATAAAATGCCACTTGCGGTCCGAGGAAATCTTTCCATTACTGTAACTGAGATCCAGACCTAGTCTCAAGCAGAGTCACAGCAAGCGTCCAGGACTCTATGCAAGTCTGCTGATTTCTTTTGACTCTTCGCGTGCACTGACTGACAAGCAAACAAAAAATCAAAGGGAAAGCCTTGGTTAATTATTGGGTTTTTCATACTTTCAGAGCATCAACCATCAGTTTGGCACTACATTCATTGCAACCCTTAGCTGTGAGCTGTGATACCAAAGGAGGATTCTTCTTTTTGCTTTACCTCCTTCATGGCTTTTGAAGTCACTTCATTCTTTGCATTTTTAACTACATTCTGCTAATTCCAACTCTTCCCTAGTCTCTACTGTTTATTCCCCTTCCAGATTATCAGGGTTTTTTTCCTTTGTTTTATTCTCCTTTACTCTATGAAAGGCACAGAGCCTTGAGCGGGCAGCAGAGAGTAAGCTAGCTACTCAAAGGAGGATCATTGCAAGGGTCGTATTATCTCTCAGAGGAACCTTGTTCTAAAGAAGCGTAGCTGTGCCCAGCGAGATCATGTACCAGATCCTCCTGGAAACTACGCTAACACATGTGGAAAATTAGGAGGTGACTGGTGACAGCCAACAGGGCTTCACTAAGGGCAAACCGTGTATGACAACTCTGGTGGCCTTCTACAACGGCCAATAAGAGAAGAGTGACAGAGGACATCGACCTGGACAGGTGCGAACCACATGAAGTTCAACAAGGCCAAGGGCAAGGTCCTACACATGGGTGGGCACAATCCCAAGCACAACTACAGGCTGGGCGGGGAATGGATGGAGAGCAGCCCCAAGGAGAAGGGCTTGGGATGTTGGGGGATGAGAAGCTCACCATGAGCCAGCAGTGTGCTCTGGCAGCGCAGAAAGCCCCCCGTGTCCTGGGCTGCATCCCCAGCAGCGGGACCAGCAGGGCCAGGGAGGGGATTCTGCCCCTCTGCCCCGCTCTGCTGAGACCCCCCTGCAGTGCTGCCTCCAGCTCGGGGGGGCCCCAGGACAGGAAGGACACGGAGCTGCTGGAGCGAGTCCAGAGGAGGCCCCGGAGATGCTGCGAGGGCTGGAGCCCCTCTGCTCTGGAGCCAGGCTGAGGGAGCTGGGCTTGTCCAGCCTGGAGCAGAGAAGGCTGCAGGGAGCCCTTGGAGCCCCTCCCAGTGCCTGCAGGGGCTGCAGGAAAGCTGGAGAGGGGCTGGTTGCAGGGCAGGGAGGGCCAGGCCAAGGGGAAGGGCCTGAAGCTGCAGGAGGGGAGCTGGAGCTGAGCTGGGAGGCAGCAATCCTTCCCTGGGAGGGTGCTGAGGCCCTGGCACAGGGTGCCCCAAGAAGCTGTGGCTGCCCCTGGCTCCCTGGCAGTGCCCAAGGCCAGGTTGGATGGGGCTTTGGGCAGCCTGGGCTGGTGGGGCGTGACCATGCCCATGGCAGGGGGTGGCGCTGGATGAGCTTTGAGATTCCTTGCCACCCAAACCAGTCTGGGGTTCTGTGATATTTAGGGGAAGACAGGATGGCTTTTCTCAAGACATCACTTGGTAACTCCACACCTCGAAAGCTGGCCCATTATAGCCTTTTCAGCAAATGGTTTTCTCTGGTCATTTAAAATCTTGACCACCGTACACATACATACCTGGTGCCTTCTTAAAAGTCCGTATTTCAGTTGCAGAGTAACTCAGCTAGCGGGCAGGGTTTGCAAATCCCCGTCTGGGTGCACCACCAGCAGAGGGGGACAACGATTCATCCTTCACGCAAGGGTTACAACCACAAAATCGGTGATTTTGGGTGCACGCAGGCACAAAAACAAAACCACGCACCCACCATTGCCAAATCTTGCATCTTATCTCTTTGGACAAGGTCAATGAACAGATCTGGAGCCCACAGAAAGTGGGCTCCTCCACAGATGAAGCCCTCGCAAAACGTTGGTATCAGAAAGAGAACAAGTTAAAAAATAGGGAAAGGTAATTCTAAAGGCATGTTGTTCCAAAGTCATTTGTTTCTGGTTTGGCTATTAAACTATGAAGACTTAATAAAATATTTGGCAGGCAATAATATTTGGTAAAAACTCAAGTTCCTGCCTATGACTTGCCACAGCCAAGACCTCCTTCAAGCCCAACAGACCCAGCATTTCTAAGGAAAAAACCCACATGTACAACACTATTTATTAAATAACCCCTTTAAACTTTTGCATGCCTCAAAAATCAAGGAAAGAAGTGGCAGAGGCATAAATTAAATACTTCAGAAACTAAGTGCAAATACTCCATGAACCAGAAGTTGTTCATCTGCTGTTGTGGAAGGAGCAGCCCGGGAAAGCCTGCCTGGCTCCCAAGCCTCCTGTGAAGCTGGAATCTCAGAATCACAGAATCGTAGAGGTTGGAAGGGACCTCGAAAGATTATCTAGTCCAACCCCCCTGCCAAGGCAGGGCCACCTAGAGCACATCACTCAAGAACGTGTCCAGTTGGGTTTTGAATGTCTCCAGAGAAGGAGACTCCACAACCTATCTGAGCAGCCTGTTCCAGTGCTCTGGAACATCTGCACGTGGCCCTGCCCAGAGTCTTCCTCAACAAAAATACCCCCAAACACAGAAAGAGCTTCTCTCGAATGAGGAAACAGAGGATAAAACCGCCAGCTGGGAGGTACGTCAAGATGTCAGATACCAACAGAAACTGGCTACAAGCTCCAATGGGCATTTTTAAGAAACCTTCTCACCTGAGTTCAAGCAGGGCTACAGATACCACATCACTTCGGCTCCCCACCTGAGCAGACAAAAGGATTTGTTGGGGTTTTACCCTACCTCACTCTTCTCGTTCTCAGTGGGACATGCTCCCACGGAGCTGCAGCAATTCCCAAAAGAGAGGCACCGTGACGCGGAGGAGACGCAAGCAGAGCCGCCGTGCCTGTCAGGAGAAACGTGCTCGGCTGCCTGAGAGCCGCTGCCTGCACATGCTGCCTGTCCTGGCTGGACCCCCTGGACCCAGCACCCTTTGTTTTCCATGTAAAAAACATTTTAATGGCCAAGAGGAAAACACAAAATCCACACAGGTTTTGAGAAGAAAATCCCCAGCACAGATCCACGCTTAACCTGAGGTAAACCCGTGTGCTGAGACCTGCTCAGATTTAAAATGCAACTGCTTCCTGCTTGTTTTGGGGAATTCTGACAGGAAAATGAGACTCCGGCCGGCTCTGCTGCACCACCACCCCTCTGCTGTCCACACTTCCACCATAAACCAAGATCATGGAAGCAAAATACAAAAGATGGGAGGATCTGTTTCAGGGGAAAAAGTCCCTAAAATGTGAGGAGAGGAAAATCCCAGATAAATTCTGACCAAACCAGAACTCGATTTGAAGCATCATTTGCAAGCTCTTCCTCTTTTCTTCCCTCAGCCAATTTAGTTTCTGTTTTCATGACGGGGATGTTTACGGTTGCTTATGCTAAGAAAGTAACAGATAGGCTTTCCTTAAGAACGCAGCGCGTGTCATTTTTGTAGTATTCATAGTTCCTGTCAGCCCAAATGTTCTCCATTATTATTATTTTTCAACACATTAGAAACTTGTCACAGCCCGCACAGCACAGGACATGCATCTAATCCAGCAGGGGACATGCATCTAATCCAGCACGACCTCTTAGAGACTCATTTAAAAGAAAACCAGGCGCTCTTCTTCACTTGATAAATTTTAACAAGAGAACACGATACGATAGCAAACAGACGAAACAGCACGTTAAAATCCTAAATCCCTGAAGGCACCACCGTCCTGCTGATCGACCAACCTCCTACAGCAGCCCAGGGAAGGCACAACCACCACCGCAGTAGACAAAGGTTGGACCAGCCTCCATTAATTAAAGGTCATTTGAAAGAAAACACAAAAAACTTTAATGAAAAGTATAACGTGATCATACTCAGAGCTCCTTCAGGTCTCCAACTCTTGTCCAAGTAAGTCTGAGGACAGCAAAAGGTTCAGCACCTCCCTCGCTGCTGCTGACGGTGCCCATGTCTTCTGACCTCTGGATCTTCTCACTAGCCTAACTCAGCTCTCAACAGCCCCGTTCGCTAGTACAAAAGAATTTAACTATAATAACTACTATCTGTCCTCTTTTCTGAGGATGTTTCTTTCCAGCCCTACTGAAGAAAAAAGCTTTTGAAGCCTGATTTCTGAAAATTCAAGAACCCAAATGCTACAGGGCAGAATGAGTTTGCCTTGTTAACTGTATTTGGGTCCTTTCTGCCTATGTGCAATATTTCATCATCTTTATGTATGTAATCACACGCTGATCTTTTTTTCACAGGACATTCTCACTGAATGTGCAACTCAGTATTTATTTTATTCTTTTGTTTAGACTCATCTTCACCACACACTGTTTACCTCTGCCCTCAAACCAGAATTACTAATTCCCCTTGGGTTTTTCTATAGTATTCATTCTGCAATGTGACTGATCTATGTTGTAAACCTCTGTTTTTAAGATGGGGCTGAGAGCACTGAGAGCACATATAATGGAAATTTTAGCAAAAATAGTTAACACACAAAGTTCTTCAGAGCTGAAAAACAGGGTGCATATGACCAGGTATGTCAGCCAGCCTTTATTATTTGCATGCTTACATCAACAGATGTCATACATCTCCATTTTTAGCAATCTAACTCTGAAAAGCAGGGGAGGCAGACTCCTGTTGCGTTACTGCCTGCTGCAGACCAGACCCAACGCTTTACAAACCCACTCAAATTCACTGTCGCACTACGAGAACGAACGGTGCTCATTTCCTCTGCTTTTCCAACGCAATCTCAACTACTTCTCTGAATTTCGTGATGTGTCACCTATGCGAGAAGAACTTTTTCAGCTTGCTCAGAAAGCTGCCTGTTAATTCACCACCTTTGCCTCGTCTGCAACGGCTGATGCAGATGCACGAGCACGCACACAAAGCCACACTTCCCTCTATTGCCTGATCTTTCCAGCCTGATGTTCCTTTGGATACAGACTGGGCTTCTAGAGAGGAACAGTGATCAATGATTTTTATACCTTGCTTCTGAACTACAGAGATATGCTTAACCCTTCCTCACAGTTTCTGGTGTAACAACAACTTTAAATGACACAATTCTTGAGAAGCTTACAATCTGTTCCTATATCCTTGTACAGTCAACACTAACCACTTCTCAGCTAAAGCAGTATCAATTTCCTTGGAAGCAAATACATTCATGTTCAAGCCATCATGGGAACCTACCAAATGACGACGCGATTTTTAAATAATTGCCACACAGCCAACACTCCAAATCCTTTTACAGGCAAACTAGCAGAAAGTTCATTCCCCCCTCCCCCAACCAATGACCTAAAACAGAGCTTTATTACTAAGACTGATAATGGGACCGAAGGGGGATTCCAGCCGTAAAGAGATTTACGCGGACAATCTGGTTCCATTCCTGCCTGGGACACGGTATTAATGATCCTTTCCTTCCTTATGTTCTCCTCCATGACACTCACCTACGTCCCCTCTCTGTGCCTGTGCTAGCATGCAGCTAGCGGTATGCACCTTTCACATGGGATGGAAGTGTGCTGGCAAAAAGCCACATCATCTTCCCAGCAATGAAGTAGGTCTTCAGGAAACAGGGCCTCTTCCTGGTGGCACTGCACTGATTTCAGGGGTTTCCTGAAGTTCAGTTCAGATGTGCGGAAAAACTTTCAGGAAAATCAGTCAACGTGGCAAAGACCTTCAAATCCACATCATCTTGGAAGAGAAAGTGTTAAGGGTGTGCAAAGCTTGTTCCTTCTGGGCTTACCTGGCAAGGGATCCTCGTCAGGTCACTTAGAACCGGACGTGGCAAGACTACGCATGTCCTCTACATGCCCCAGTTAAAAGCTAAACTTCAGTGAAAGCAAATATACTGTGTCTCCAAACTGGGGCAGACAGAGCAAACACGGGGTCACGAACAGCAGCTCCACTAATGCACGGTAAGACTTTCACCTCAAGAGTCTTTGGCCAAACGCCCAAGCCGGGACTCAGCACAGTGCTTAGGTCTACAAGGAGGTGCTGAAGCTCAGTGAACAGCCCTACCTTTTCCAAGAGAGGAAAACATGCTGCAGCCATTGCACGGATCCATCAGAAAGGCAGAGGTGGAAATGAACATAGAATGAATGAAGAGAAACCACTACAACGCATGTGACATTCTCTGCCAACTGGAAGACTACAGTGGGCTAATGTCACACAACCCACTGTGCCATGGATGTATTGTGGCAAGAGCAGCCATCTGGACAGGATGGTGCTGGGATTTAAGAGCAAAAGGGGAATTCAGTCCAATGAAGTGCCAGGACTTCTACAAGTCTTCAACACCTCCTCTCCTCCTCCACAAAACACCCTAGTAATTCAAGCTCCTTTTGCTTCGTGAATATTTAGGAGCT
This sequence comes from Psophia crepitans, assembly GCA_013399095.1. Lineage (NCBI taxonomy): Eukaryota > Metazoa > Chordata > Aves > Gruiformes > Psophiidae > Psophia > Psophia crepitans. Next base: position 186,429 of record VWZZ01001617.1, on the reverse strand, counting down.
ACCAGCAGTTTTCCTGAGCTGGAAAAGCAACCAGGAGGGAGATGAAGCACTTTCACTGTCTACGTTCTCCAGATGAAGATCTGGAACTGCAGAACAGCTCCTCTCTTTAATCGAACCAGAGCAAGAGGGTTCAATTTGTTCTGCTCTCCTAACCCTTTAAATCTCAGAGATACCACCATGACAAAACATTTGACTAGGAAACTTGATGTCTGGGGACTCACTCTGCATCTCCAGGCTCTCCGCCAAGTTCTCCTCACAAGCCAAGTCTTTTATAACCCACAATCCATCCTGCCATCTCCACCTTATTCGCTTAACTAATTTCATCTGCTCAGCAGTCTGTGCACATAGAGATGAGAAGAACCCCAGGTCCTGGACATGTCATCCTTGCACCACACTGTTCCACATCCAACACTCTTCTGCTCGTTATTTAGAGTGAAAGTGTACCTGGGAGGGGGCTCTTTGTATCCCCCTGTGCAAAACCACCGCATCACCTTTAGCATAATACAGAGCTGATAAATCCCTTCAAGTACAATGCCCGTCTCCATGATCCACTGGTGCTCTTCAATGAGGGAATCCTACATTTTATTTGCTTTTAAGGAAATAGAAAGCTTAGATTTATTATGACAGGACCCGGATTTCCGATCATGTCTTAGATCTTTAGTAAGAAACAAACCAAAACAAGCAAACAGCTGATGTCTAGCAAAGTCAAGACTGGTGAGACGGCACGAGAAACATTATCAGCAAGTCTTTTCTGCAAATGAGTAGAGAAGGAGAAATTAAATGACTTGCCCACTTACCGAGGAAATCAGTGCCAGCATCAGTAACTAGCCTGGGTCTCTCATGTCCCACTCTGCAGCCTCTAACACGAGAGGTACAATTAGAAACAATAGTTCCTCCAAAGACCAATGGCCTGAGTAGGTGAACCTCACACATGCTACAGCTTTCTAGTTCAAGAGTATGTAAAATATGCAAAGGGGTTGAGACTTCTTGGTGACCACAGAGCTACTGCAAAGCTCCCCTCCTCCAAGACTCATAGCCTGTTCACAGACCACTCTAGCAAAGTTCCCAGCACCCTAACCACACACGGTCATTTCCCCCGTGTTCAGCCTTGTAGCCACTTCCTTGAAAGCAGCTACAGATGTTCTTAACCTTTTTCATTTCCAAATCATATCACTAAATGGAGACTTTTGTCCCAGTTCTCTCCACCCCCCGCTTCCTACTCCCCAGCAGTGGGCAGCACTAACTGCACAGGCTGCACGTACGATGGCGGCAGCAAACAAGTCCCACGCTCCCTCCTCACCGACTAGGCACCAGCATGCCTCTGTGTTCCCCCACCATCAGCCACCACGTGCGTGGAGGTCACCTGGCCTCAGAAGGAACGGGTGAGAAAGAAGATTTTGCTACAGCAAAATTTCTTTATCCCAGAGGAGGAACTTGCCCAGCATCATCCTGCAACAGGGCTGAGCTGCCAAGAAGCAGTCCTGGCACCCCAGCACCTCCCAAGGAACAGGAACTACTGATGGCAAAGAGCAACCTCAAGTTGACCACAGCAGCCCTCCAAAAAACCAACTGAAATACTGGCACCTCTTTGCATTCTACCTGGCTTAAAAGTAAGTGACATTAACTTGTTGCTATGAGCTCTTACATCACTCATAAAGGCCTAAGAGTTTTATCGATGTGGTCAACATCTACTCTGCATATGGCAAGACACCTAAATCCCCTAGACTGTTTTACTCACGAAGATTTCTGGTAGTCGCGTGCTTCCTGTGGTGGCTTTGCACTTTGGTAAGTGTTTTTTGATGGTTTGCCTTTTTCTTTTTTTTTTTTTTTTAATGTGGTGAGAAGATATTATTAAAGTTCACTCTTAAGGACTCACCATTTAAAGCAAGTCATAAACAAAAGCAAACAAAACTTCACCAGTTATCTCTGCCTTTCTGTTCAGAGCAAAGACAACCCCTAACCAACAAATATGCTTTCTGTAACACAGTTGCAAAACCATACAATTTCATAGCAAACTTGGGATTTGCCATGGACAGCAAGAGCAATTTGATCTTCAAAGTCTCTTACATCTCTCGGTGGTCTCTCGTCATATTTTATTATGATAAAATCACCCTGCTGTAATGCTGGCAGCCCCAATACTGGAACACTGCAGACAAGTCTGGCTGGAGAAGGTACGGCCAGATGGTACAAAGACAGTTTCAGGGTTAAAAATAGTGTTTCAGCTAAAGCTGAGCTAGATACTTGGTGCCGATGCAACAAAGTAAAAAGCTGAGATTTGAAGTGCAGAAATCTCCACAAAGCAGCAGGTGCTCTGGTAGCGATGGAGGTGCTAATTGTGGCTGTGCGGGCCCGTAAGTCGCAGTGCGAAAACATCTGTAAAAGCCATCACACACAGTAAAACAGAACAAGAATGGAACAAGAAACATTTCAATGGGATTCCAGATCTGAGCACAGATCACTTCTGGTCTTACTGACAGGGCTTCAGCTTAATCCAATTTGGCAATAAACTCTGAGGTACAGCCTTGCATACAGCTACCAAAGTCACCAACCTCCTCCACCTGACCTCACCAAGCTTCTCTAACAGCAGCACACCTCTCTTTCAGCTAGCTCAACCTAAAAGGTCAGCGTGTGGCTATGCTGCAACCAACACAACTGCTGCAACTGAGAAAGAAAACCATGCATCGTCAACAGCAAAGAACTTCTGGGTGACACCTCTGTCCTTCAGGCAGAACCTAATCTCTAAAAAACCCACCACCAAGCATAGTAAAACTCAGCAATAGGAAGAAACAGAGCTCAGCTAAATTCAGTTTTTCTCTCCCCCACCTTTCTCCCAGTATCTGCATAAGGGAAGAACATGGCAATACCAACTGCCGGCACTCCCACGGCGTTCCTTCACTGAGAAGGACTCAAAGGGACTCCAGCTGGTCTTCCTCCAGAGCGTGAAGCCCTACTATCATCAAAAGAACCCCAAACTCAACTCCTGACTGTGTTTCCAGGTCTAGAAAGCTAGAAGCGCTGGTCCAGAAGACAGCATTGCCTCTTCCTCTGCCAGATACAAGCTGCATTATGATTTCTGTTGCATCATGCAAAGCACCACCTGCGTTTGAAAGCAGATTGTAGCTCTCCTCTCCGCAACTGTTAAGCAGAGTGACTCCAGCTTTCCCTGCCCAGCCCACTGGCCATCCCACGCCACGGCACACCGTCACACACGCCACAGGCCACCAGAGCATCCTGGACAGCGAGCTATCAATACCTCAGTCCACAGGGAAACTGCTCCTTCGTATCAACAGATCATTTTTGCTGCTTGCAAGAATTTATACGCAGATGTTCTCTTGCAAGAGAGTCAGCAAGCGTTGCCATGGAAAGCCACAGCCATCTGAGACCAATTTACAGAAACAGATGAGCTCTAGAGTAGCTATGCCAATGTAATCCAGAGCTTTGAAAAAAATCAAATAGACTGATCTCCAACTAAAACCTATTTGCTGGGAAACAAATTAAGGAGAGTTAGTCAAGGTTAACATTTCAACCTTGTCTTACTACACCTATTAACTACTACATTTGGAAGAAGCTTTTGCTTTCTTAAACACTGTGCTTCACTCTTCTCACTACAGGGAATGGCAGTCACCATGTCTGTAAATAAGAGGTGTATTACTGTGCTCACTAGTGCTAAAGAAGTCAACAAATTGAGGGTAAAATGTTCTAATGGTGGTCGATCTAGAAGGGGGGGCTATTACCTAGAAACTGAAAGCATCCAAATTAATTAACGTTCCAATAAACACTATGAGAAAAAAAAAGATTTAGCCATGTAGATGCACAAGAGACATGTTCAATGGAAAGTGAGTAACATGGAGTTTTCCAAACCAAAAAGTTCCCATGGAAAGTTATTGGACTACACTGGTTCACCACGTATTAAAACAAAATGTTTAAGCTTGAGCAGAGTGACTAGCTTAGCACTTCACCATAACCAGCTAAGCCAAGGAAGAGACCTCCGCCAGTCCCACCTCTGCCTCCACGAGTGACGCCTGGAGATGGGACCCGTACACTGGGACAAGAAAGCTGCAAGACCTCAAAGGATCTGCTCACCAAACTGCGAGGACCACGACCAGCTCAAATACTGGATTTGCTTCAAGACCTCTTCTGAGAGGCAAAGGCTGGATGCAGAGGTCAGCATACATGTGAGTGGGTGGGCTTCAGAACAGCAATGGTCTTGGCAGATAGTTCACTGTCATTTTAGCTAACAAGTCCCAATCTCATTTTCCAGACACTGTATTTTGTTACCCGCGCATGCTGAAGCAAACTACCAAGGCCTGTTTGGCTCAGTTACCCACCCTTTGGTGGGTTTTTCTTCGGCTCAAGTGAAATCTCACTGAACTGCATTCAGGGGGTTGCGCCAGGGATGGGTGTTCAGGGGACGCCAGCGCGGACCAAGGCAGCGCCAGGTTGGCAGCTTTCTCACACTGCACCACTCCACTAAATCCGTTTAAATGGCATTTCCTACTAGCTCCCACCACCATGACGAAGATTAGACAGAAGATCAGTCCTCAGAAGGGAAAACCAAAGTCAAGTTCTAACATTGCTATCTGAAGCTAATTGTATTTTTAACTTCTAATTTAAGCAACGGCTTCTCAGCAGCGCAGTACATATCCACCGGCGTGCTCATACCTTCGTGTACTTTGCATGTATGTGTACAACTGGAGATAAGAAAGATTTAATGCCATTGAGACAATTCATAACGTGAGTGGGAAATACAGTTCTTCATTGCCCATCTGTTGGGATAAACACCCATAGCAATTACTTGTTATTATTGACTAATCACCAGAGTACACCTGTATTAATGGTTAGCTGTAAAGACATTTATCCCTATTAGTCAGATGAAGGAACTGAGACTAGTTAATTGGCTTGTCTGAAGCAAAATGAGACACAACACCTGAAGTCCCTCTTCTAAGTCCATTCAGTCCCTTTCATGGATTTATTTTCTGCTCTCCTCACCACCAAGGTGAGAGCTGCTCAGGGCAGCTCCTCCACAAGGTCCCATCACACTGCAGCCTGACCACCAAGGACTTGGAATCACACAACGGTTTGGGTGGAAAGGGACCTCAAAGATCATCTAGTTCCAACCCCCTGCCATAGGCAGGGACACCCCCAGCTAGCCCAGGGTGCTCCGACTTCTCGTGCTTTGATTCACACATCCCAGAGGCCACCCAGGGGTGGCCACAAGCATGTAGAAAATGGAAGAGTAGGGAGAATGCTGTATAAAATGACCTTTAGAGAAAAAGGATCGCAGTGATAAAACTTGAAACTTGTTTGTCTCTGCCTGAAAAGCTATGGGGTAGACACTCATCTTTTCAAAAAGCCAGAGCATAGTTACGACTCTTCAGCTAACCCAAGGAAGCTGAGAAATTAATTTGTACTGACCTTTACTCATCTTGGTCTCAGAAATGATTTGTTAAGAAACAAGCTGTGGTCAAAATAGGTTCCCAGTCAGAGAGAGATGAGATGGGACCCCGGCAATACTTGCACGTTGCTTTTTTCCCACACCTCCACTAAACACAGACATCTGCCTTTAAGCTAGAGACTGTATGTTCCCCTCATTGTTAATGGAGACAATTAAGTTCAAGATGTCTTTTACCCTGAAACAGAAATTTGAAGTAGGCTGGCTGAGGTTTCTGAGTCTTTTCTTTGACGGAGAAGGGATCTCAGCTGCATCTAAGCTTGTCTCTTTAGACTCGAGATTCAAAAGCTGGATGAGCAGACTCTCCCCCAGGATATACGTCAGTTTCCTTGCAATTCCTTTTATATTCTCAGGCTTTAATGAATCACTGTATTGCCTACCTCACTTTAAAAAGAGGAGGTAAGCCATAAGTACCACTTGTAAAGTTGATAAAGAAACAACATGGCGCAAATCTCAGACTAAATCCTTTTTCTCTGATCCCAACTGCAACAAAGACTGGAAAAAACATCCTCATTTTTCACAGCTGCAGGCTGTTTTCTTCTGAAAAACCATCAAATGCAAGTATTGGCAGAAGCCACTTGAAACAAAAGAAGCCCATCAGTGAAAGCCAAATGAAGCTATTTAGAAAGTCATCCAAGCAGCAACTCAAGTTCTGCCAAACAACAAGGATCCTCGTGCCTCCCTTCGGTGACCAAAAAGCAGGGTCTGAACCAGGGTGGCTGCCCGAGTACGAGCTCAGCTGTTTTGGCTTCCCGGGTCCAACCCCACTGATGGTGCTTGCTGCTTTTTCACTTAGTGCACGCACACACCCCTAGAGTCATCAACTGCTCCTTTCAATGCAAACACGGTGCCAGTCACACCTCAGATGCCCTCTGGATACCAAGAACAGCACATACCTCCCACCGCTTCACAGCGATTCTCCTACAGGGCTTCAGAATATGGGATAGCTGTGATGTTATGAAGGCCAGGCTGGCCACTGCTGCAGTTAAAGTCTTATCTAACAGTTGTTTTCTGCTTGAAGTAGAGAACACCCTGATATTCTTCTAGTATCAGTTTTATTTCCTGAGACAACTAAAGTAACTTACAAATTCGCGTTTAAGGACAGGCAGACTTTGCCACAAGCAGCTTGCTCTGCAGGAACACTGGGCTGAGAAGGAACCTGTAAATCCAGTCGACACAGACAGAAGCATTTCCCCAGCTTGCACATACCTGAACTGATCATCTGAGCAAAGCAGTACGGTGTTTCAAGACACCGCATCAGTAATTAGGGATTATTTTTTTTTCAACCAAAGTTCTAACAATTATTTTCAGCAAGTTCTGTACTGAATTTCCACTATCCAATTTAATTGTGAACGCCACAGCTTGACATGGTGTACTTGCTACAATTAAGAGAACTGCTGGTGTGCGTCTTTCATCAACTATGAGCGATAGCCCAGTATCGCCCTGTCAGGCAAAATAAACATTTACACTCAATTCATTCAATCTCTTGGACAAATACACACGCTATTTTTAACTAGCCAGCCGCATAGGAGTAAATTTTGCATGTTTACCTCAAGAGTTGTGCCAGGAGTGGTTCAAAGGTGGTAAGACACATCAGTGGCCGTAGCGTACAACGTGAGCAGCGGGACTTTGTTTTTCTTTTCTTTGGGAGTCCTGTCTGGGTTACAGATTTGACAGTTTGTACTGCAGATCGCACAATTACTGTTGCTGATGGTTTGGTCCCAAAATGACTAAAGTTGTGCTTTACGTTCATCCATACCCGACAGACCCCACTACGCTTCACATCTGACGTAGAGGTGCGGCAATGCAGAGAATCTCACCCTGCACAATTTCAACCTGTCACTCTAAGTACTTTTCTGCCTAGAAAGCCTTACACATCTTCCGCTCTACCAATCTAATTTAACTCTTCTACAAAATTCTGGTAGGGCTGAATCGTGTTTATTTACAGTTCACCAATTTCTCTTTTTAGATAACATTTGCATGTTCTATTTCTGCAGTTCCTGCCCAGTAACTTGGTGGTCTTCCCTTTAACAACAAAATTGTCCTCCTGTGAGTCTCACACAATGTATGAAAGCCGAAAACAACCCCTCTGAGTAACATTTATACTTCAGAACACCGAGTGGCACCCTTCAAAGCACAACTAGAAGATCTGTCCAAAGTAAAAAATTACAAGAGGAATATAAACTTTTACATTTTCAGGACTCTATCTGCGTCCCCAGTAGTGCCTTTAATGTGTTCATATTATGAAAATTTACAGTAGTTCATTGCTTCTCAATTTCCAGTTTTGGCCAAGACCAGTTTCATAAAAGTTTATGGCCAATTCACTTTTCAGTCCAGGTACAGTTTTATTCCCACAGCAGCAGACACTGCTCAGCTGCAGTTCTTCTGATGTCGCTCTCACAACAGCAGCTTTGGATGCAGGACCATTGCGCTGCTGCCGTGACTCAACACCAACAAATCACTGGGTCCTGCGTTGCTCCCCCGCCACCGATGAATCCCAAGATATTAGCTGTACATGCCACAGGTCAGCCTTTCTCCCCAAGAGGCTGATAACAAAAGTTACGTCTCCTTCTACAACCCGAGCAGTCCCATTTTATCCACACTCAACCAAAGAGCCTTTGGTCCGAAGAGCTGTGACCCCCACCTCCCTCCCCAGCTCCAGCGCCAACACGAAGCTCAAGGAACTTGGCTGTGCACCGGGAAATGTTTTCAGCAGCAAGAAAAGACAGCGACTTCCAGGCAGCATATTGATTCCACTGCTGCTCCGCAGCGAACACCCCAACCTGCGGCTACAGTCGTTTCTGCGACACCTTGCCAAGCGATGGGCAGGGCGGGGGAGCGGCAGGGGCAGACCTGTGTAACAGCGAATCCACAAGCCACACTCTTGCACCTTTCTCTGGCCCGAGCCCAAATCCTCGCTCAGCAGCAGTAAACAGGAAGCCACTGCTGAACTCCACGACACGTATGTGCACCCCAAGCAACCTCCTAAACTTCTTCCTCCTGAAAATACAGCTGTCAACATCTGTAAAGAAGAGAATATCCGTATCTGTAAAGAAGGGAGGCAGGGCTGCACCTTACTGGTCATCTGAGCTCCACGAGCTGACGATGCTGCTCTCCTGCGAAGGGCAGCACTCTAAGGATTATGTGAACTGCTAGCAGGGTTTTACAACAGAAAAGTTGTCACTTGCATATTTCACAATGGCTGAAACACAGGATTATTATTTTTTTTAATATATCAAACCATGTCTATGAAACAGACTTCCACCTTATGAGGTAGAAAAGCACCCCTAGGTACTACCAAGCTACTCATCACCACCCCTCCTTGGCGCTTCGGCTGTGCCGCTGCTCACCTGGCTGTAAGGTCTGGCCTCGATGCCCATTTATCAGTGTAGGTCTAGATGCAATGCTGTGAAACTGGCCTGCAGTGCTTCTACAGGCATCCGGCAGAACAAGAGTTATGCTAAGACCTAAAAATCTCAGAAAACGCAGGATAGAAGACATCACTCCAAATCAATAAAATACGCTCTTGCCATGAAAAGTGGCTTTAAGACCTTACTACAGCTTTTAACTACTTTTCCTGTAAAGAGATTAGTACAGTAATTGTAAGCAAATATTAAAAATAGCTAAGCAGGGACACTCTTGTTCAATCATTTTTAGCACTGACTCAAACGTGTATGACTCACCCCACGTATCTCCTGCCGCATACACTTCCCCAGCGCTGGCTCTAACATCTCTTACTTTACATACTAGCCAACGCCACTGCCGATGGAGACCTCCAGGACAGAGTTGTCACCACTGAAGTTTCAGGATTTTCTATGTATTCTTTCAACCTTCAATGAGCATTTCTAAGTAAATGATTCACAGGATTACGCTACAGAAGGACCGAAAACCGACATTAACAAGGATGAGAAATTAAGGCGTTGTCATGTATAATCAGCCTTAAAAGGTTCGACAGACAATTACTGAGCATCTCACTTCAAAAAATACTTCCTTACCCTCTCCCCCTCCTAGGTGCAACCACGCCGAGTTACTGAGTCGCTCTCTAACAGGATCATCCTCCCAGAACTCCTCAAGCTGTGCAGACAGGCCTTCTGAATGCAGTATCTCTGCCGTTCTTTGTTCAAACCACCCCAAAAAATCAGAGAAAAACCCTTCTAAAGCAAGTCATAGCCTTATTTAGTGGAGTTTACAGGAACTAGTGGCCACATACAGGGAATTTCCACACAGTTCAGTTCGTAACTTTTATACTTCAACTGTACATTTATGATCAAAACATTAGAGGAGAGTGGAAAAGCCATTACAAAACCTTCATAACAGATGTACAATTTAATCAAGCTAATCAGACATCGATTACAATTGTTTAATACTACTGCTACACTACAGGTGGCAATGTGTGATCCTGCATATTATATATACGTAAGTAGTCCTCCAGAACTATTTATGTGCTTAAAAACCATATAAACTAAAGTCTTTGCCGGATTTGCAGTAATATCCCCCGACCCAAGTAACTTAAATTTTGACACTCATGCCTTAAAAGAGGTCATAAAACAAAAAAGGACAAAGGGAAGAAGAGAGAGAGGCACCACTGGCAGCAAAGCAACACGATATAGTTAATCAGCATATGTATCCCTCCCAAGCTATGTCAAGTTTTTATTACACCTTCACTTCTCACCGACAAAACAACAACCGTACATCTCTCACAGGGTTGAGTGGCTTTTTTGGACATCAGGGGAAAAGAAAATGCAGGAGAATCACTAAACTTAAACCTTTAAGAAAAATATTTGGTGTTTGAGGGAAGTCCCAGGTTGTTGGAGTGCTCTATTTGCACTACTTTATTAGGTTTCTTATGCGTTAATTATTCATAGTAACTTTTTCTCTACAGTATGCTTGGCCAGCCTTAAAAATCATCACTTTCTGCTCTTCTTTGCTAGGAAAAGCATAACATGACTAGTTTGGAGGATGTTTTCTGCATAACTTAGAAGAAAAGGATAAACGTTATGCCCAGACTGAGGCATTTGCTTCACTATGAAACAGCATTTGCCCCCTTCCAAAACTGACAGAAGCTGGCAGCCACACAGTCCGAGCTCAAACTGTCAAGTCAAAAAAACAGGAACTGTGTTCTAGAATTGGGGTTTCATATTTCCCCTTCTCAACCCGATACCAGAACTAACAATGCATTTTACGCCTCCGAGACCATGAGACATCGAATCTTCTGAATTTAGCGGGGGGAGGGTAAACTTAAAATCAATTATTTGCCGCAAAGACTCATTTCTAACTTAACTAAACAGAGAGCGTACCTTCACACACTGGGTACTACTCCTGTTCATACCTCTACGAACCAGAAAACACCGAGGAGTGAACACGGCTGAAAAGAAAGGGCTAGCAGAGAGGTCCTCCCCTGAAACCCCCTGGCAAGGAATTAGGAAAGACTTGAGGGGGGGGAAGGAAGAGGAGGAGAGGGGCAAGTCTGAGGAACTTTAAATCACACCTTTCCCCTGTTTTTATACCCTGCCATGAAATTGGATGTTTTACAATTACAATTCCAAAGCCTGGATTTCAAAACATAAAATTATGGAGAAAAGGAACTTCTAAAAAACTCAGCTGAGCATTTCATGTTTCACTCCAGGTCTGCAGCCAGCCAATTTGCAAATACCACAGTGCAGTTACTCTGGGCAATAAATATTTAACTGTAGTGGGCAATACTTCCTACATATAATATTTAAGGGAAAAAAAAAAATCTTTGGGGAGCAAGTCTGTCTGTTAAAGCACATGCATTTCTGTAGAAAAGAACGAAAAATAAAACCAGAAGGTGCCCGGTGCGTACACGAACTGCCGAGTACGCAGCCTGGGAGCTCGGCAGTCTAAGATGGCTACTTAAGCCTCAGCTCTAAATACTCTTCACCATAAAAGTACTTCCTTTTTTCTGCCTTGAAAAGCAACTTCGAAATTTAATTGCAAATTAATACGCCAGAATCTTAACAACAAAACTTCTTTCAGAATTCACTATGCTGTCGGTTTCTCCTAACTTGGAAATATTCCCGGTCTTAAACTGCTCAACCCCTACACAACCTAGGGTCACCACAGCAGGCATTCCTCACCGTTCAGAGAAGCACTGCGGATTTTAGGGAGGCAAGAAGCTTCACTCCAAGCCCCTGCTCTGAGTCACCGTAATTGCCAGAAGGCAACGTTACCCCATGAAAAATCAACTCACCCTTAAAATAATGCATAAATGCATTAAAAGAATTGTAACACTTGACTAGTTTCAGAATTTGGTTAAAAGGCCAAAGAAAACTGTTGATCCATGACCTAACACACTGTTCTAAACTTTGGGAAGGTTGTTTTTAAAGTGCATATTAGTAAACATTAAACAAATATAACTGTATTGTATTGAAAGGCTAACTAGAACTTCAGACGCAGAACAAACTCACAAAACTTAGTTACAAGTGATTTTTTTTTTTTTTAAAGAAAAAACTACCGTTAATTCCTGTAGTAACTTGGATATATCACCCCTCCAGCAGTTTTCTTAAGCAATCTGAGAATTATGATACAAACTTCACAGGAAATACCCTGTTCTTCAAACAACTCATCAAAATCTTTCCTTGTGTCTCACAGCCTAGAGATCTGGCCGTGACCAAGCTGTATTTCTGCCCTGGTGTTTACTCCTAGGTCGCATGGTAAAATCAGTTCATTTTCTCAGATGGCTACATGGACATAATTGTACTTAAGCAGAAACTGCAATGCCAACACTTCTTTCTATGTATGTGAATTCTGTGCGTATGCAGAGGTCATCTTTAACCTGTAAGGTTGCTTGCAGTTACAAACAGTCACTGCACTTCTCTATACCATTCTAAACACAGTCTTTCTATGCAAATAGAAAAAAAAATATTTCCCTCATTCTGAAGGGGAAATAAACTCAGAAAATCCCAGTGTGCTGTCAGCCTACAGGCACTCAACAGGTCAGTACTGCAGAACTTGTCACTTCCATGTCTGTGCATCACAATGACTAACGTCACCACAACCCACCCAGCGAACATCACCTTCGTATCTCCCCGAATGCTGCGTTGGAGGCTCCCGGCACCACTTCGAGTGCTTTGAGGATTACACAGATCACAGGCAAACCCAGGCGATAACCCGGCAGCAGTACTCCATCCCAGCAGGCTTCAGAGGCACAAAGCGGAAGGAAAGAGGGGATTTCAGTGCTCCCCACAATTTCTCCTTTCCACTCCAAAATGTGCCTTATGCCAGCACTCAGGATGGGAGATCATCTCTGGAGATCTATTTAATAGTTTCTGCTCTGGCAGGATCTTCAGCCCCACGAAACGAGTACGTTCGCATCGTGCCCATTCCACTTTGTGCCGCTCCGCTCAAACCACAGGCTCTTGAGCAGAAAAAGGGGTTCTCGATAATGACTGCCCAGACAGCTCAGGCACAAATTTATTATTTTTTTTAAATGCATGACACCTACAGTTATGAGAACCTCAAATTTTTCATTTTCTGTTTTCTTATCAAGCCACCAGAAAGCTGACTCTCAGTATCCACTGCCTTCCAACAAGAACCCGTAGCATTCCCCCCTCCCCTTCAGTGTACAATTAATTCCATTATCCCTTTTGAAATCTGAAAGTCTAGTGGAACGAGACACATAGAAAACACTCTCATGAACAAATTCATCGATATTTAAGCAAAAAGGCCGTGAGTCTTTTTCACAAAATCACCATAAACAGAATTCAATTCCTAACATCTGCAAAGAGAGAGAAATCTCTCTTGCGTTGCCACTACTGCCTTAGAACTCCTAACAAGGAAGCCAAAGTACACCTCGAGATTCAAGACAGATTCAGAACTCCTGTGTCTTTTTCTTTGACGATACTAGAAGACTTGACTTGTTTTAAACACACCAGAAATACTAGACTCCTTTTTCCTTCTCCTCAAGAAATTCTGAGTGCTAATGGCTTGTGACCAGCAGCCACTGAAATAAGGGCAAAGGACTCCATTTAGGCTGCTTTAAACTTTGTTTTTGCTAGTTATCATCACAAACTTAACCTAGACCCCTGAAAAACATTTTTGACAAAAACTCCTAAAGAGCCACCCTGTCATTTTAGCTAGGAATGATGAAAGCTTAATTGAGAATTACAGAAGCCAAACCCACCATTTTTATATCTTGTAGATTCTTTTCTGTTTACTGTAACAAGAGAACAAACAGATGTGGCAAGGGAAACGGAATTAGCGTACCAGATATTCCAATAAAAGCCATTCCTTACTACTTATTATCATCTACTTATTTTTTTTAGAGGACTGAAAGACACAGATTTAATCTGGCAACAAATCCAGCTACAGAATGAAATTTAAAAGGGACGTATGGAGGTGTTAATTTTATTAAACCACAACTTCCACGTCACGGAATGGCTGAGGTGGGAAGGCACGTCCTGCGACGGCTTGCTCGGAGCCCTGCTCCTGTCCCCAGCTGGGTGGTGAATCTCTCCGCAGCGACTCTGCAACACCTCTGCGCTAACTGGTCCAGGGTCTGACCACCCTGACAGTACTGAAGGGTTACATGGAAGATGCTCCAGCCCCCTGATCCTTAAAGAAGTGTCTGGTGTACAGATTAAAAGCATTATCTGTTTTCTTAAGCATAAGATGACGCTCTGCCTTATAAAAAAGAAATCAGGATCAAATTATGAGTTTTCTTTGCCTAAATCCAGTGTATTTGACTGAGAACAAGACCACAGCTACAAAACAGAATACATAAAAAGGAAAGAGCACAGTATTATTGCAAAATTAATTGGCCTGAGCTCCTCCCCACTCCCCCTTACATTACTCATGTTCACACATGAAAAAGTACACGAGTTAATTTTTTAAGGTCACAGCTTTTGGAAATTAACAAGATCACAGGCAAATCAATTCAGGAAGATACACCTCAGCTGCGAAGAAAGAAAATGTGATGCGGGGCTCAGTATGCAAAACTCAAGACAGAACTCTACAACAGCATTTCTAAGCCATCCATTTCTTGCAGAACGCTTACGGCTGAAGAACACTCGGCACACCCGGCGTCCCTGCATTATTTGACTTCTCAGGTCAAATTTCCAATAAGGTACCACCTTCTCCTCCTATCCCTTTCAAGAGACTTTTTATAGCTCATCCCTAATTATGGATGAGACTAAGAAAGAGGGCCAGAAGGAAATTACCCCGTTTTAGCACATTTTATAACGACATGTTCATGGAATAGACTGCTTACTGCTCTGCAGAACTATGCCATATTAACTACCCTTAAGAAGAGCTGGATTCTAAACTAAGTCCCGAAAAATTAATCCCTGCCAATGCAGAGATGTAACACATTAAGCTTCTTAAACCTTTGGTTGAGGCTCAGCAAATTATGTGTTGCTCATAGGCTGTGCCCTCTCTGAGCACACACCATGAGACGCCCCACTAAAACCAGCCCAATAGCTCTGAAGGACTGTGTGTATTTGTTTACAAGATTAGGATCATGATGTCATTCTTGCCTGCTAATTAAACTAGCCCCAACTTTCCCTGTCTCAAACTGAGCTACAGTATGTTTTGAAAAACAAACACCTTGAAACCACCCGGGAAAGCTGCTGATCTCCACTGCTTTTAAAAACTTCTAAACCATAGCTAAGAGGGAGGATTTTCTTTTAAAGCTTAATTTAGTTATTAGGACATACCCTAAAACATTTATAAAATTACTTTGGCTGCAAGCAGATGTACATGCTTTGTACCAGCAGCAGAGCCTGATGAATATATTAGTATTTTGCTGGTGACTACCAGTCTTTGCTGGCAAAAAAAGGGAAGCGTACACGGTTCAGCTGCGGGGAGGGTGGCTGTACCTTCCAACAGAAAGGGAGCAGTGAACACCTCAGGGATGGTACATCTCAAGTGGCCACATGTGTATGTGTGAGCTGTTTTGGCCTTGAATGCAGACCCAGTGCTGATTAAATTGCTCTTAAAATGTGAGCTGAAATGCGTGGTAAATCTTACGTCCAGCTGGAGCCACTGCAAAGAAGTTGCAGTTCTAACAAAAGCCTTCGCCAGCTTCAGCAAAATTACCGGGAAGAGACAAGAGGTTTGCATCTCAGCTGTATTTTAAAGGCTCAACTCCCCTCAAAGTTTGGGAGAAATCAAGTTCTTTCTGTAATTACTCCACTGAAACGCACTGATTTGTCTGTGCAAAACTGAACTTGCACAGAACTCTAAAGACAACTGGGAGTTAGCAGTGTATATGTACACAAACATCACAGTTTACGTTAACTGCTAATCAAACTTTATCAAGTAATTAAGTAACAAAGATATAATGGATTTAAGAAGTCCTAAGGAATTTGTTCATCAGAGAAAGCACAAAACAGCCTGTAGGCGCGCAACGAGACTGTCAGCACAGCGGAGGTGGAGGTAACGCATGATCAGGTTTCTCTCCCTGAAGAGGTAAAGTCCCACCATAGATTTACAGGTTGGCAGGTCCTGCCCTCGTCATGTAAAATCCATTCTCCAAGTATACAGAGCGAGAGGGTGGTTCTATATAAACGCTTCTCTGCATGCTAAATGACGCACAGAGCACGTTAATAGGTATATGCTGTGATGCAAGTCAGGTCTAGAGAAAACTGTTTCGTGCATGCTGGGCTCCACAAAGAAGCTGAACCGTTTCCACTAAAAGGCATATTGGTGTTTCTTAGGCAGGATTTTCACAGCACAGTGCCCGAGTGCGCACATCCCTGCGGAAAGCAGGGGAGGGAGCTGACGATAAGTCTGCTGAGCTGGAGCAGGCGTCCATCGCAGCACGCTAGTTGCTCAACCGAAGGGATGACATGCCACGACAGGCGTGCCTTGAGAAAAGGCTGCTGTGATCCACAATGTGAAACCACAGCCTGCATGATACCCCAGCAGCCCTGCTTACCTCCTCCCTCAGCACACACGCCCTAAGCTAAGAAAAACACGGGCTCATTTTTCACTTAATTTGACAGCAAACTTGCAAGAACAGCGTGTCATTAAACCTGGAGATCCCACACACTTTAATTGCGAGGTAAACTTTCAGTCACCATCACCAAAGGGTGAACAGTTTGTCTGTACACAGCCAAACACGACCAGCATCTTAGGTTTTAGTTGTTTAAGGCTGTGCTGGCATATACTGAGTATTCAGGATTTTAAATGTGCCTTTTTTTAAGCAAAGTGAGCCCTCTGGTTGCTGCTGTGCCCTACTCGCACAGACGTAACCCGGCCACGTGGTCAGTCACGTGTACAGGAAGTTGAAAGAACTGCAAAACCCGCAGAACTTTTTTTTTTTTAAACTTGGCAGAAGATAGCTGTTCTTCTTTTGTAAAAATGAAGCTCTAAGTCAGCTATCCCTGTATGTCCTTTCACTTACCACCTGTGGCTTTGACAGTGAAATCAAACCCATGCCCTCCTGCACGAAATCAATTCCACACTTATAAGAGTGCATGGCCATGAATTACCACTGAAGTAAGTGCTGGTATAAAACAATACAAGCTGATTTTTTTTTCCACACGATGCTGCTGGTAAGACAAAGGCTCCCACGTGAGAATCCTGGTTGGCAATGCTGGTGCTAGCAACTTAGATCTATGTACAACACATGCATCAGGCTACAGGGGTTTGTTACGTATCATCAGTAAACACAATCTTGATGTTCCTTCTCGAGGGCAGCGATACAGCAGCACGAATGGAAGAAGCTTTCCTGGCAAAGGACAGTTTTGACCCTACAGAAAGACAAGGAACAGACTGGCTCCTTTTCTTTGCCTACACCAGCACTTTCCAGAACCTGGATAAACTCTTGACTATTCCCTGTCTTTGGGGGAGAGGGTTATGAGAGAGACTTTCTAAAAATCAATACGTAACAGTCACATAAAATACACATAAGCCATTCCCTGCCTAAGCCAGACACTGATGTTTCTAACAGAAAAAGAGAAAAGTGACGAGGTTACACCACCACTCCAGAAGAACGTGGTGCCCATGACAGCCTGTAGACCACTCAAACAGCCTTCACCATGAGAAACAGCAGAAGGTGGCAAGTGCCAAGTTTTGCAACTGCAGCTGTCACTTCAAGAATGAAGGCGAAGGGGAAGCGCACCTTTCTCTTCCTTCAGCTTAAGTCTTGAGAGCAAGAAAGAAGGATAGAAGATTCAAATGAAGAGGAAAAAAAATACAGTGTGATGCAACACAAGTCAATAGCAGGAGAAAGGAAAAGGGCAAGCGGTGAATTTGTAATCTTTGTTTTCAGAGGAGAGGATAACGCCTGTAGAACTGAGTGCTCCAGCACAGGTTATGGAGCTGTAAAGGGTGATAACAGGGGCTGACAGATACCGGTCAGGCTTGCTGATTTAGCTGTCTGGTTCCTTTTGAACTTTTACACTCTCTAAATAAATGGGCTCTGGCAATTTCAAAATTATTAGTGTCTGTTTTGCCATACTTTGAGGAAAAGCAAAATACAGAAGTGTTCAGGAAGTGAAAGGTTATTTCTTGTGCATCTTCAGTAAACACGAAAGGCACCGAGTGTACAAGAAAACCATATAAAGTGAACTGTAAATACCAGCTTATACATATTCTTGATCACAAAACTCAGAACTGAACGTGACCATGCCTTCTTTCCATGCAGGAGGCCACCGGCTTCAATTAAGATGTGAGCGCTTGACATCCTAGGGACAAAAAAAACACAGCCCATGCAAAATAGCAGGTTTAAATATAAAAGACTGAGCCTAATGCAACACTTAAGAAGTATAAAAGGTACCATCTACCTTTTTTTTTCCCTCCCTTGAATATCTAATGACCTACAACCTAACATAGCTTTATTAAAAAAAAACAAACAAACCAACAACAAAAAAACCCACAGAACTCAAAAAAACCAAACCCAAACCCCCAAAAAAACCTGCTTTGAATTTGTTGTTTTACTCTGGTAAAATCTAGGGAAGTGCAGAGACAGGTATTTATAGATGGTAAGCAACAGGAAGCTATTTAGACTGTAACAAGGCTTTTAAGATTTGTTTTGTTTAATGTACCTCTTTGTGCTGCTAGTGTCTCAAAAATGAGTACAGAAGTTAGTTCTGCCAAATTAATTTCCTGAAAAACTGAGTCCAGACACAAACAAATTACTTGCAAGTGTTCACTCTCCTACCTCATTCCCCTGTCCAAGTCCCACATCTAGCATGGTCTGCTTCATTTTCCTTGTCCTAGGAAAAAAAAAGCAACAGAAGTGCCCTTCCTCCTGAGATGAAAGGTGTAAGGGGATTCTCCAGAACTGCCCTCTCCAGCGTGGCAGCTCTCACAGAAGATCTAGGTACAACCTCCTCGGTTGAACAGGAATTTTTTTCCTGTTCAAATTGGCCTGAGTCAGTACTACCTCAATCTCAACTTCCAGCCAGTAAAATCAAATAGTTAAAAAGACCTAAAATGGAAAACCAGCGAAGTTATTTTGACACAATATGCCCCAGACTGAAGGGTAATTAGTAAGTGTACCGCTAATAAAATTAAATATTTCAATACCCTGCTAAATTCCAACTGGGCCACCTGATGGGCAATCCAGACTTCGCTCAGTCTTCAAATAGCTGGAAACGAGCAGAAACTAAACGCTCGAGGAACAGTTTGAACAGCACTTGGTGTCCAAAATTGCTCAAAGCTTGCGCTACGTTCACATATTGGTGCCTCAACAAGCCGGGGCCCCTCTCAGATCCACTCTGCAAACAAAGGAGACGGTGTACCACAGTCTGAGGAACGTGCAAATTCTCCTTCAGGAGTTTTCTCCTGCAAGTACGAATAGCAGCTGTCGCTTCGATTTTGTCCTCAAAGGGAATTAAGCCTTTGGGGACTGGGGAGGGAAGGCAGCATTTCCAGGAGACAGAGCGGGTGGGAAGGTGTGGAAGGAATAACCAGGCTGTTGAGCCGAAGTCAGGCGCTGGCCAGTGACACAGCTGAGATTCAAACACCCCACCGAATGCCGCGTTACGTGCTCATCCATCTGCCGACTGACTCCTTACCCTTGCGAACCTTCCTGTCCCCTCCTCCAGCACACGCACAGGCAACCGAAGTCTTGACTGACGGTAAATCCTACGTGCTTCAGAAGTGAGAGGATATAGCATGAAATACTGAATGTACTGAATTTATTAGCAGACCCTCCTTTATGTAGCAGACCAGCTACAAAGGAGTAAAGTCCAAAATACATCATAGAGCAAAGCTACGAGATAGGTGCATTTATGATGGATGAGTTTCTCGAAGCCAGCCGCCTTGTAAAAGCCTGTTCTCTACTGTCAAGCCCTCGCTGCTGCTTTGGGAGCTCCATAGCTACAACGGAATAGTGACTTGGTATTTCTGGAAGACGGTTTGTTTACTACCAGAACTGCTGACAAAGCAGAATCAATAGCAACACTGAGCCACTTACTCTAATACTAACAATTTTCCTATTCTTTGGTAGCTGTAACTGCACTTGTTCAGAATCTTAACTCTGCAGATAGGTTCCTCCTCAAACAAAAAAACCTCCAACTTGATTTTTCCGAGGCCTGGGCCACTACCTTGCTCCGTAGTTCGGGATGATGTATACACCCTCTGCTTCTCCATTGACTTCCAGTTCTTTCCCTTTATTTCCCATCTTACCTTTCACATCCTGCAGGGACAAAAAAAAAGGTCTAATAGAACCATTTTATGGGCCAGCTGTTTTATAGTGTAATTGTAATCACCATTCATGTCACTATTATCGAACAACCCAAACAGCGTCAGAGGATTGTAAAAGGCAATAATATGCAATACAAGTGGTACAGACGATCCTTTATAAGTTGAAGCTGCTCTTCCAGCTTCCTGTAGCTCAGTTTTTCTGTCAGTTATGCAACTTACGTTACATTTATATAACCAGTTTCGGGGGAAAAAGATAATTTTTCTAGCCAGTGAAACAGTTTGAAGCCCTTCAGCATGAAGAAAAAAAGTCAGGACCTGTTCCTTAAAAATCCACCTGTTCTCAACGGGCCAGGAAATTAAAACCACTAAATCACACTTCCTTACTCCCCCCCTCCAATGTGAACCATGAGAAACTGCAACCAGTATGCCCAAGAGAACCACCACCTTCTTTTTCCAGTAACCCGACGCTTTTTAGCATTGTTTCAGTTTTTTTGAAGGATCAGGTGAATGGGAAAAACACATACTGGACGGGGTACCTAAAGCACTGCTAAAGAGATCAAGTGACCGAGCAGAATAATCTCCCCTCATCTGTCACTTCATGTACATGTAGAAACTATAAAGATAGATGCAAGTAACAATTTAGCTGGCAAACACCCTAAAATGCCATTCTTTTGAGAATCCACTTCCCTTCTTGATGAGGTTGAAGCACGTTTGTCTCACTCTACTAGCAAAACTGAGCAGCACCAGACCATGGCAAAGCTTTTTTTGCGAAATGTAGGCTCTGAGCATTAACTGACGGAATCATGTGCTGAGCTGTAAAAGCCATTTTCTATCAATTCAGCGTTTGCCATTACCAATACCTGAAATCTAATTGCATTTTAAGTGCTTTAGAGATCTAGAGCAACGCTCTGCTTACGGGAAAAAAGCCTGATCTTTAAGAAATTGCGAACTGTTGGACAGGCTGCAAAAGAACAACTTGAATATTGGCAGTTTATCATTCAGAAGAAAATATTTTGTCATTTTTAACTGCTGTTGGACATGAGACGAGGCAGGAACCAAGACCCAGCTCAGTCTTCTCTCCACGACCTGGCTTCTCAGCATGCTTTCTGGTTCATAGGTCCTCCTAACAATCCTTTTCACAGCTCAATACAAACCAATCTTAAGGGTTTGTTTTCATGTGGAATAGCTTTAATCTCTCAAAACAATTCAAACACCTTCCTCCTTGTGTAAACACACAGCAGCTCACTCTCGTGCAATTCCTGCCCAACACAGCGTTCAGATTCAAGGGTTCGCCATTTGGGTTTATGCCGTATTTTGAACCTCTCTTCCTCGCACCACGTCAGGCAGCAGTAAGAAACCTGAGGCCAGTTCTGCAGGCGAAAAAGGTGTTTCACCTCCAAATCGAGGGAGGATGGGGAGGTATACAGTAGGAAAGAGGTGAAATCTTCCTGCCCGCAACAGCGGGCATCACTGTCAGGATGCTGCCTACGAGAACGGAAAGATTTTTCCTGTCTACACAAAAAAGGGAAGCAGATTTCTGTGAATTCAGTCTTTTATTTGCAAGACTGATGTACTACAGAAGTATCTGTCTAAGCTTACTGAGTTACTATCACTTATTCTTCCAACCAAGACCCCTGGAACACTTCCAGCCCCCCAAAAAGGTAGGTAAAAGAACTGAAGTTTAAATTGCAGACTGTCTTTTTCTAAGAAAAAAATTAGTTTAAAGGTTTGTAGATTTTATCCACCGAGCCTGTCCAGTGACTGTTCAGGTACGCTTCAGCTTTTTGCTTTGCAATTGATACAGGTTTGCTTTCCAAAGCTTTTGTATTAGACATTCTCTCCACACCTTGCTTCCCATTTGTTTTTTAAATAAATATATTGAACAGACAAGTCAATCTGGGCATAGAGAAAGAGCATATTCCTGAACTGTTCGAGATTTACAGAATCTACCTCTCAAAAAAAGCCACTTGGAAATTAATTCTGAAAGATTTTTGCCGTGCAGAAGCTTCCAGGAGTTCACAAAGTTCTTCCAGTTCTGTGTTTATATTCTTGTGCAAATTTAAACCCACGCACCCTGGCTTTTTACAAGTTTTTCACCTAACCTTTCCCAAAGGTCAGATGTTTGCACTGTTGCCCTCCAGGAGCACAGTATATTCTCTGTTCCACTGGGCTTTGGGGCAGACGGCTGGCAGATACTTCGACAAGTAAGATATTAAAGGATAACTGAATCACTAAAAACATATTAACAAAAAGGCTTGTAAAATCCACCTGCGATCGCGAACCTGTAACACTGCAAACGACAGCGCGAGCCTGATGCGATCTGCTGTTTGCTCGGACGCGAGCAGCGTGTCCTCAACCGGCTCTGCATTTCAAAGCACCTGTCTCGGTGTCACCTAGCGCAAACCCAGATCAAGGTGCAACTTCCTGTGTGTTTTAAAAACAAGTGCCAGGAGGAAATGCGTACCACTCCCCATATATGGGCAAAACTGAACTTAATACTGCGCTTCGGCAGCCGCGAATAAAATGGTACCATTCTGCTCAAGAATAAAATTACAGAGAGCGAGAGCTCCGTTGGGATAACTGAAGTTTTTAAACACCGTCGCAACTTTGAATTATTACCACAGACATCCACGCCCCCCCCCCAAAAAAAAAGAACCAAACAACAAAAAACCCCTTTTTTGCACTGCACTTACCTGCCCTCCGGGTCTCTGTGCCCCAAAGTACAGCCCCCATCCCTAACTCCACAGGGCGGCCGCCCCGTTACGCACAGGCTTCCCCCGCATCACCCCATCCTCCTTCCCAGCACAGACTCACTGCCTGCTTTAACGGAGCCAGGTCCAGCCTCTCCCGCCGCACCGAGCGCCTGCCATGTTGTCTTTCTGCCATCAACCTACACGGGTAGCAGCGGGGCTGAGGTGCTGCGGGCTTTCGTGCCCTGGTTCTCCTCACATACAAGTTTTCGAGATGTATTTTGAAAATCCGAACTCAAAAGAATTGTCCAAACAACACAGCGATTGCTGTACCAGACAGACACGCCAAGCAGAATTACATTTTTAGGGAGTACGAAGAAGGTGGGACGTAGGCGCAGCGTGTTGACTGTCAGGCTGGGGGCTCCACAGCCCGGCTCGTCCTTTCGGGTGATGGATCTCCAGCCAAGAGCTGGCCCGCCCGCACAACGGCTACCACACCTCTCGGGGAAGGAGCACCTACAGAGGGGGCTCAGAGATGGCCCAAAAGCGCCTCTGGCCCCAACAGAGGAGCCGATGCCAGCCTGACAGCTGGACCCAAACAATTTTTCCAAGCCTTTAATTTGCACAGAAGCGCACGGCAGCACTGTCTCTAAGCAGCTACACTCGGAAAGACAACCGAGGCCTCCTGTGAGCTCACAGAGGGGATTTGAGCTCGCTCAGGAGCACCGGGGTACTTTTTAATTTCACCCATTTCCACCCGCATGCAGAGCCGAAGTTATCTCATTCCGGTTCCTCTCGTCACCAAAACCCGGCCTCCCCCGCCGCTCGCTGAAACGTGGCT